>APFE030831302.1:126777-173024 GCA_000404065.3 Pinus taeda
CATGTTTACTTCAGAGACAAGATGGGTGTGGTGAGGAACCCCTTCCTCGGTAAGAGGGAGTGTTGAAATTTGGTACCGGAGGACAGGTGGTTCCCTTAGGCTTTGATCTTTGGCCTAGGGAAAAGTGTCAAAAAGATTTTAATTTTTCTCCTAAAGTGACTTTATAATTTTTATAAAGTTAAAATCTAATTTAAAAGTGACTTTAAGTGATAAAGTTACTAAGGTCTAATTTTAAAGTGACCTTAATAAAGTTAATGTAAAATTAGAAAGGAAAAGTGACTTTGGAAATAAATGACTAAGTGGGTCTTTATTAAAGTGGAGTGAGTTAAAAAATAAAAAGTGAGATTTAAATGAGCATTTAATCTTAGCCCTAGATCTCAATCTATTTCAGCAATTGGATTTAGAGGTTACCAAAAAGTCACTTAGGATTAGATTAAAGGAGGAAAAGGAGGCAAAAGGTCATTCACTCTTTCATGAGTAGATTGAGAGAAGGAGAGCAAGAGAGCAAGGGAGATTTTTGGACAAGGAGGAGAAGGAGACAGCAGCTTGGCACACATTCCAAGGCAAAAGTTGAGCATATTTGTATAGCTGATTCAGCACACAGTGAAACACTGATTTTGGCACAATTTTCTAGAAATCTGTATAGATGGTTTACACAGGAATCAAGGAGTGGTTTGCACAGAAATCGAGGATTAGTTTGATGTTTTTTCTGCATGCAAATCGAGGTCCGTACAACACATTTATTGCAGTCTATACAATGCATTTAATGTAGGACGTACAACAACATTTAAGGCTGAAAGTGGGCACGCAAATCGAGGAGGCCGTACAACATTTATTGCTGTCTTGTTTGCTGTAATATCTAGTTTTCTGTGAGGCATGGGAAAAGAGATAAGTTGTAAATTTGCTTGCTGATTTTTGCTTAATATTTCTCACTGTAAAAAAAGCATTTTCAGAAATAAAGAAGAGCTCTCGAACTAGTTTTCCCCAAGAGTTGTAGGGGGTTTTTCCAGGGTCACATTGACCAAAAATCACTATGTTCAAATGTGTTAAATGACTGTTTGTACCTGCTGACTTTTTATTTCTGCATTTTCTAGCATTCTGTAAAATTTCTAGAATTTGTGTTTTGAGCAAAAAATTATTTTTTCAGTTGTTGAATGTATGGATATGGGAAATGGCATTTAACTATATGGGAGAAATAAGGTGAAACTAAAAACCGGGGTGGGAAATGAGAAATTTTTACATCTTTCCACATGTTTTATTTGAATTTTCTTTGCACATGCTTTATCTGATGGAAAAGTGAGAGGGTACGTGTCGTGCTCAAGGTATTGGTGCACATCTGCATACCAAGAGGCTCCATCTTCAGTGGGTGCTTCTCTCCTTGTATCATACATCTCAATTTCCTACTCCCAGCCGACGAGCTCTTCTTCACTCTCCAGTGTGTGTACTGCTTTAGCTGCAAGTCTGTAGAGCCCCTGTCCTTTGATCATGTGAACTAGCTTGATTTCAAGATCATACTCTTGCAAGCCTGTCATCCAATTCATACGTCATTCCCCAGTTCTTGTTTTATAAGCAATGTGCGGATTGTTGGGTGAGGGACAAAGACAATGTAGTGGTTCTTAAGCAAGTAGGGCCTGAAGTGCTTCACCGCCTTGTAAACTGGATATTCTTTCTTGTTAACGGTGGGGTAGTTGAGTTTTGGTCCCTACATGCTTACGCTTATGAAGGAGATGGGACATTCATTGTTCGTTTTGTCCTTCTGAGTGAGTACTGCAGTGAGTGAATTATCGGAGGCGAAGGTGTATAGCAGGAAATATTTCTTGAAATCTGGGTTGTAGAGTGCAGGCGCTTCTGTAATGGCCTTCCTGATCTAAGAAAATGCATACTTTTCCCTCTTGCCCCAGTCGTAGACTTTATCTTTCTTGATCATGTCCTGCATGGGATTGATTATCTATGCATAATATGAGATGAACTTCTGGACGAAGTTTATCTTACCCAAGAAGGATTGCATGGCTTTCTTTTTAGTTGGGTGAGGGATCTATGTAATAGTCTGGACCCAATCCAGATCCACCTTGATCCCGATTTTGAAAAGAATGTGTCCGAGAAGGTTCCCCTCAGACACTGCGAATACACTCTCTTTTGGATTCAAGGGAATCTCGTGTCTCTGGCATCGCTCAATAATTTTCTTTAGATGGTGTATGTGGCCCTCTCGTCTTCTTGAGAACACAGTCACATCATCGAGGTATACAACTATGCTCTCTTTGATGATTCTATGAAAAGCGATGTCCATGGCACACTGAAAGGTTGTGCCTGCATTTACAAGCCCAAACAACATTCATCTATAAGCAAATGTACCTCACTTGGTACGCAAATTAGTCTTAAGTCTGTTAGGTTCTGCTACTAGAACCTAATTATATCCTGAGAAACCATCGAGAAGAGAAAACATATGTGCCCCAGATACTGTTTGCAAAATGTGGTACATAGACGGCATGGGGTAGTTCTTTTTGTCTGAGGAGCGGTTTACGTTTCGGAACTCAACACACAAGCGGATTTCCACAGACTTCTTGCGTACAGGAACAAGGTTTGAAACCCATGTGGAATGACGAACTTTGTATATGATCTGTGCATCTAACAACTTGGTGAGCTCTTTCTGTATGAGGGGTTCAAGCAACAAGTGTACTTTCTCGGTACTGTTTGAACAAATAGACAAAGGCTTGCTGCTCTTGCTATGTGCAACATCTACCAAGATTGATAAACTTCAGATCTTGTTCTGTTCCCAGGTTGATTAGTTTGTGCATCATGGTGGAACTATGGGTCTTGTTGTTCCTCGGCCCCTGAAAACATTCTTGCAAGTCATAAAGATTTTCCAATATTTCCACACCTTTTGTGATAAGGTGGCCTTTCCTGTTACCAACTTCTTCTTGAAGAGAGCGCTTGTGCTCATCATCATCTATTGCTGCATCTTTGAAGATGTTAGCATTGGCCATGAAATGTAGTATCTGTTGATCATCATTAAATACGCGTAAATTAGTTATGTTATCTGGGATAGATGGCTTGGACAAAATCTCAATAGTAAATATGTCCCTAATCGGTGACATTATCAAAGATGCATTTGCCAGAGCATTTTTAGCTGCATTACGCGTACGTGGTACATCAATGATGTTAAATGCTTCGAAGTTAGAGAGTAGCCACCATATCTCTTGTTGGTAACTTTTGAGATGCGATGAAAAATAGTGAACGGTGTTATGTACTTGTCATACCACTATCTCTGAACCACCTACCACTTTGAGCATGACCACGTTGAGGTTGATGGCTTTCTACAAGTCTAACATGAGTGCTTCATACTCAGCGATGTTGTTCATGCACACGAACTCCAAGCGACTTGAAACTAGATGCTTCCTGTTGTAAGGGTCGATCAAGATACACCCAACTCCTGATTCATCTCGTGTCTTTGATTCGTCAAAGTACATGGTTCACAACTTGTCTTTACACAGACCGTCATATGTGCTAGTACTACTGCTACTACTGTTGCTACTACTATTTCTACTACTGGTACAATGTACTATACATGTTTCATTACCATTAGTTGGGCAAGGAAGGAGTCCCAATTGCGTGTCTGGTGGGGTTAGAGCTGGCTGTGCAAGGTAACACCCCAATATTATTTCTAGGAGGCAGTTTCCGAACATAAGTTCTGTGAAGGCCAACGATTCATTCTCGTCATTAAGGGGAGTGACATTATGCTTCATATGCCTCTCGGATCACACCAAGATTTGGTTTCATTTTCCCTTGTACGGAAGCCACATGTGAGATCAGTCTGTAGCAAAGTATCCATCCATCTTGCTAGACCAGTCTTTGCTAAGTAGTAGAATGTATGCCTCTGGTATGTCCACAACAACTATGTTCATGCATTGGTGGACTCGACCATCATGAGATAGTCGGATGATCATGTCTCGCAGTTCACCAATGGTTGGTGCTGATGTTTGATCAAGTTGGATGATTCACGTGGATATCTTGGTCCATTGTGCATTGATCTTTTTTGCAATGGAGAGCGGCATGATGTTCGTTGCCGCGCTAGAATCAACCAAGCAGTTGTGAACATTGCAGTTAAAAATTTCAAATGATAGCAGGAATGGAGGGCAACCTGAGTTTTCTTATTCCATCCGGAGTGTGTTGAGCACAGTAGAAAGTGATCCAGGAAGTGTGCTTGCTCCCTTGCTGGTAGAGGATGCGCTATCCATCATTGTCTGTCCCAATGCGTGCAGCAAGATGTCTCGCTGATTCTGGATCTTAGCTAAATTGAACAAACAGATGTTCGCTTGAGTTTTCTTCATGTCATATATAATGTTGTCATCCAAAGGTGGTAGACTCACCGAGGTGTCCGGGGTAGAATGGATTTTCACGTTGTCGGTGGAGTGTTTTACAGTTTACTACTCATGGATGTACTCTTATCCATCACAGTCTTCCCGGACTTGTTTTGTGTCTTCTGCTTTGGGGTAGCTGGTGGATCAGTCTTCCTCATCAACAGTCTCATCTTTTCTTGTACTTCCCCAAGTGTAGGGGGAGCCCCTTTAGTCCTAAGATTGTAACGATCACTTTTCTTTTTGGGCTACTTCTTGGTGTTCATCTTCAGCATTTCTTGCAAGCATTGATATGCTTTCACCATATGCCCAGAACTTGATGCTTCATCAGGCGAAACCTCTTCGTCATTATCAATGTCTTCCAGCTACTCCTGTATGCAGTTTTTTGCATCGAATGTATGACTGCATACAAAGCTTGTAACTCGCTTCCAGTCCAAACAAGAGTTATTGTGGTTATGTTCTTCATGGAACAAACAAAACTTAGGATTTGCGCACTATTCGATGTGGAACATAGGGATCTATGCAATTTTTGGAGTGAATCAGCTACTGCTTGATGAGCTACTTCCCTGTCTCTGTCTAGGTGGATGGTTGCTTGCAGATGTGTCTGTTTTCTATTGTTTAATCTTGGACACTTTTGTTGTCAAGTTCTTGACTAGGCGAGTGAGGATTTCAATGTCATTTGCTTCCTTGTCTCTGCCCTATCTTGCCATCGCTTGGGACTTCCTTCTTGCATCTTTGGATTCCTTTGTTGGTTCATCATCTTTGATGACTCCAATTGCGCATAGGTATTTCTCAACATTAATAGCCTCTTTACAGTTTTCCAAGAGTGTCAGTTTTGCATCTCGCTTGGCGAACTGTGTAATGTTGGTCAGTAGTGCGGATGTGTATTAAAAAGTGATGGAGTCATGAGGTTTGGTGTCTGCTGCAAATTGGTTCAATATGCATGTAAACTTCTGATTGAATTCTTTTACCTTTTCTTTCCCCTCCATCTTCATGGTTTCCAATTCTTTCAGTAACATAGCTAAGGTCTTGTCATTAACAAACTTTTCAAGGAACATGCGTTTGAATGCACCCCAATTCTGTATGGAGTTTGGTGGAGGGCTTTGATACCATGCATCAGTGCAACCGTCCAAGGTACATGGAAACAATCTACATGCTACATCGTCATACCATAACTTAAGGGTCTATAGCTGCAGGTAAAAGTTGTCTAGATGGCGTTCTGCTTTTGACATGCTGTCAAGGTTGAACTTGATGTTCATTCTCTCTACTTTCTTTGCAATCTTGTGCAAGACACTGGGGAGATTCAATGGTCCCTGAGTCATCCATTCCAAATTTTGGTTAGATATCTCTTATTCTTCTTCTTCTTTGTCCTCCTCTCCTCTTACAGAATCTAACGGTTTCGGCTCTGAGTTTGTTGGTTCGTCTCCACCTCTGCCTCCTCCACTACCTTCCCCTCCACCTCCTGTACCAAATTTTGTTCCCAATATCACAAGTGTATCCCATTCCCCTTGTCGGAATACTAGAGGTTCCTCTCTGTCTTCAATAGCTTCTTCCATAGCTTCAAGTGTGGCAAGAACTACTTCTTCCACAGATGATACAACAACCCCCGTGGGAGTGGTTTTTGGCTTCCTTGATGCATATGGAAGATGTTGTATTCTTTTGGATCAGTCTGATTTCTTTTGTGAACTGGTCAGTGATGGGACGGATGGAGAAAAGGTGATGACATGGAATTTCATGTTTAGTCATGAGAGGTGAGAAGTAACCAACTGCACAATCGCACGTAGGTGAGAGGGAGTGCAAGTTACTGACTTGACTAGATGGTTAACCTCCTTCTAGTACCAAAAATGTTCAACCATATACAACTGGCTACCCTCCTTCTAGTACCAAAAATGTTGACGGTGTTGGACCCACCAACATTTGGGGGATCACCCTAGTATGAAGTCCCAACTAGACCTCACACCATTTCGTGTGGGAGTCCCATCGGGTATTATGGCCCGGTTTCCATTATCTTAAACATTTTCCTCAACTCTTGCTTGTCAGCATAGGAGAGTGGTCTGCTTTGTCTTCGAGAAGTGAGGTTTGTGTACTTGGTGATTGCTAGTGTCACTTGTGTCAATGGTTCTTTCACTATAGAGGGAGAGGGTGGGAGTGAGTCCCAAGTTGGCTGGGAGGAAGCCCCAACTCTGTTAGGAACACACAAGACAACAGGATGTGCACAACTTCCAGAAGAATAGTCCACATGGATGTAGCAGACACAACACACAAGGGAAGATAACATGTACAACACTCAGTGGATGAGTCCACGTGAGTGTAATGGTTGTTATAGAAAGTTTTATGTGAAAGGTTTGTTTGATGTTCGGGGAGGTAACCAACATAGGCGAGACAACATTAATAGCATATACAACACATTTCCATTAACATATATGCATTACAACAAGTGAATGAGTTCAAGTGTTAAACACAGGTTAAAGTAACATGCATTACAAGTGTTCAAAATTAGTCTTACAATAGTTAAAACACATGTGTGAAAACGTGTTGGCCTGTTAGCAGGCTTCTAAATTAAGCAAAAGTTCCAAGATACGTCGTTACACCATACATCACTAACCCAGTGGGCGGGGCGTTGGAGCCACTACTTACTCCTCAAAGAAAAGATTACAGACTCTTGAGTCTATGTGGGAGTAGATAAGGTGAAAAGTCCTTTCCATGTAAAAATGAGGGGGTATTTATAGCCAAGGGTGAAACTGACCCTTGTGGTTGTTCGACTACCCTCATGATCATTTGAATTCCATGAATTTTCAACTTTACATGACTCTTCATACAACAAGTGGGTCTCTTGGACTTCCAAGTTACATTACATTGGTTGACAGTTTGGCCCACAGTAGAGATGTTGATGGCATGACTCAACATGACAATGCTGGTACGTTCGTGCTGCTGATGGTGTGCATGTCGAGTTGCAATGCTGTTGGGTGATGGATGTCCTCATGGTGTGTCACAGCTTCACCTCCGCATGGAAAAGTGCGCAGAGTCTTCGATGGTCGTTGGTTTGCTTGATGTTGCTTTCACACATTGTTCCTTGCTTGTATTTTGGAAGGCTTGACAGGTTTGTCTGTTCGCAAAAAGTGCATGTTTGTCCGTCCATCCATCCGTGAACACATATTACATTTTTTCTTTTCCATCCATCTGCAAACGCATCTTTGCATGATCATTCATTCACAAGCACATCTCTTTGCATGCATCATTTGTTCATCCGTTGGTGAACTTGTCCTTCTGAATGTGCTCCCTTCGTTCATCCCACTCGTCATCATGCCATATTCTTTTGTTTACCTATACCTACAGTCACTCATGACGAGACAAAATCAAATCCAAAAACCTCCTAGTCTACCATGACACATGATCATTTGAGATGAAGGTGATCGAGAGAGGTAACAAGGTTGTGAGGCGGAATGGAGGCTCTGGGCACTGTTGATGAAAATTGCACAAGAGTCACTGGGTGATGAAGATGGGCAATCTGGATTGACAATGATTGTCTGCAGGGTATGGCTCAACTAGAGGACAAAATTGCACAGTTTTTGGGAGGAACAGTCCAAGCTGCGGGAAGGCTGGGCAGGAAAAATATGCATAATTTTTGGAACAAGCGGGTAGTGGGAGCTTGGAAGCCAAAACTGCACAATTCCTGGAGGGAACTGGCAGCTAGCTACCGGGACACTGACAACAAAAACTGCATAATTCCTGAGGGGAACTGGCAGTCAGCTGCTGGGTCACTCGCAACAAAAAACTGTGCCATTCCTGAGGGAAATTGGCAGTCAGCTGCTGGAGCTTGGTAGCAAAAACTGCGCAACTCCTCGAGGGAACTGGTAGCCAGTTGCTAGCGAGAAAAAATATGTTGATACTGGGAGGCTGGCTTGTTGATCAACTTTGCATAGTTTCTGAGTTGAGCAAACTGCTGGGTCGCAAAGGAATTTCTCATGAAAACTACGCAATTTTCTTGGTGAGCAACTGGTCAATTGTCGGGAGGGCTAGTTGGAAAAACTGCACAATTTTCTGAGGGAGATAGGGATGGGCAATAGGTGTCTTTCCAACCTATCTGCGCAATTTTCTTAGTAAACAAAGCAAGCAAGGTCTGCAACCTTTGCGTAATTTTTTAGGGAGTCAGTCCCGAGGTGGCTGCTGGGTCAAACTCTCTGGTTGACCAACATGAAGGCTGATTGATTTTCTTGTGAGCAGCGCAACTTGAAATGACTTGCTTGGTGCTTCTACGTTGTTCTAGGTGACAGTTGATTGAGTCCATGGCAGTGTGATGGTCCGACTGTCAGAGGGGAGTGCGGTCGTTAGAACTTCAACAAAATGACTAAGTATGTGAATGAGTGAAAGATGCACATGTGATCTTGCAAACACACACTTACATGACTTGACATCGAGACCACTCAAGCCATCCAAACACACATGCTCAACATGATTGAACAACGGTGTGAGAGACAATTGCGACAATTGTGATTGATCATTGGTTGACCGTGATGACGCTTGCGCGACAGTGTATGTGACTCTGTGTGTGGGTGTGACATATGTTTTCATAGCAAACACAACATGTACACATGAAGTGAAGGCCTTAAGCATGACCAAAACATGGTCGCAACCATGACATTGATATCAACATGCAAAAGGTTGGGTGAAATGATCAAGCAAGGTGGGTACGAAGACTCACACGAGCTCACGGAGTGAACCTGAGCGTGTGAAATCATCAAGTGAAACTCTCAAGGGAGGCTCCAGAATTGGATGCAAGCCAAAATTTTGGAGGGTCATTGTAGCTATTACAACAAAACCTAACACAAAGTCCATGGAAATGCTTTCCCAAGGATGATTAGGTATATGTAAGGGATGATATAGACCTTGTTTCCTATTGCTAGACTTGTTGGTACAATAAAGCATGCATCCTCTTATGAACCTAGCCACCTGCTCTTACATCTTGGGCCAATACACATACCTCTGCAAGTTGGCCATGATCTTCCCTACATTAAAGTGCCCTACAACCTTGGAGGTTTCAGCATCTCTAATCAACTAAAATCACTCACCTTTAGGAACACATAACTTAACATGTAGAGTAACCCATCCTAGAGGTGGTAGTCAACTGTGCTGTCACCATTGTGCACATGACTTTGACTCTGTAACTACTGATACACCTCCTTGAGTTCCTCATCCTCTGAATATGCCTTTGTATCTGCATCATGAGTGAATGGCTCCATGTGCGTAAGAGTCCCCAAAGTTGTGATCTTTGATGTGGGTGGCCTTGAAAGCATGTCATCCAACTTGTTTTTGATTCCCTTCTTGTACTTGAGCACCAAATGGAACTGTTGTAAAAACCCCATCCACTTGTAACGCTTGGTCTCTTGTAGCTTACTCTAGGCATGTAAGTACTGTAGTGGCTGGTGATAGGTGTGGATTATTGTTTCCTTTCCCATTAGATAATGCTTTTACTTCTTCACAACTTGCACTAGGGTATAGAGCTTCTATCGTAGGTAGGGTAGTTAAGAGTTTCCCCATGAAATACTTCAGAATGTTAGCATACATACCTTCCTCCCTGCATCAAGACAACTCCCACAGCATACCCACGCACATTTATCTCCACTTCAAAGGGTCGTTGCAAGTTTGGTAATGCCAGAATTGGTGCTTAACGGATCTTCTTCTTTAGCTCCTTGAAATCCCTCTGCTGACCCTTTCCCCACTAGAAACTCTTTCTAGTTGTTGTTATGGTGTGGAGCAATGCTACTATTGCTAAAAATGAGGCTATGAATTTCCTCAGGCATTGTGTTGCCCCAATGAAACTTTTGTCCTCAAAAACATTAGTAGGCATCAACCATTTCATGATGGCCTCCATCTTGGCAGGATCTCTCTTCATCTCTCCTCCACCTATCACATACCTTAGATACATGAAAGATTGTTGCACAGACTCACACTTATTGATATTTGCTAGTAGTTGGTGCTTCTTAAATGTCTATAGCACTTGCATCAAATATGAGATGTGATCCTCCCAGGTAACACTATATGCATGTATATAATCCAAATAGACATTAACAAATGAATTTGTAAAAGGGCGCACTACATCATTCATTATTCTCATAAATATACTTCGTGCACTACACAAGCCAAATGACATGACTGACCACTTGTACAAACCTTGCTTGGTTTTGAAGGAAATCTTCCATCAATCTTGGTTTAATTCCAACTTGAAGAAGTACTTTTATTGCTACAACTAATCTAGCAGATCATTTATCCTGGGTAGGGGGTATCTATTCTTGAGCGTGATTTTTTTCAATGCTCTATATTCTATACACATCCACCAAGTATCATCCTTCTTTCACACAATGATGATGGGTGGCCCAAATGGTGATGTACTTGGTCGCATGACACCCTATTCGAGTAGCTACTGAAATTGTTTCTTTACCTCACTTGCTTCTATAACAAACTAAATGTATAGCCCAAATTTCGCCAATGGGTAAGTTGGCAATAGTTGGATCTCATGCTCCACTTCCCTCTTAGGTGGTAACCCTTTAAGCTCTTGGAACACATCCCTGTAAGCCTGCAACAACTCCTCCAGTTGTTTTTTCTATTTCTTAGTGCACCCCTCCAAGGATGCCTTGCCTCTTACTAACTCATCTACAGAGTAACTTTCTCTTGAAAAAAATAAAACATACTTCTTGCTATAACTGATTAATTTCTTGGCTTGGCTGGCACTTACCACTGAAATTTTCAACTTTCCTTTGTGCACGTTGATGATAAATGATTTTCTATCTTTAACAAGATGCTATTTGTTGGATCTCCACATGAATATTGCATCTCACATGTACATGTAGGGACTGCCAAACATGACGCCACATACATCAAGGGGAACCATATCTATATCTATTTCATCAATAAAATCATCATTGATAGAAAATATAATTTTGCAAATTTTTATTACCTTTAGCTTTGCATCCTTATTTACTCACCCCAATGGCTATGGGTTTGTATAATCACGAACTCCCAGCCCTAACTTCTTGACCATCTTTGTTGTAATGAGATTCGCCTATGATCCTGAATCAAACATAACATCAATCCTTGTCCTCTTGACCTATATCTTTATATGGAAGAGTTTGGTCATTTATTTCTCTCATTGTTGTTGAATGATCTAGATGAAACTTCCAACACTTCTCCTTTGTATGGAAATCAATGTTACAATGGTTGTTGGGATCTTTTCGCTAGTGTGATGTGGTTGTCGTCTTTTTATCTTTTCCACCTTTTTGATTCTTCTTCCCCTCCTTAGAAGCATCTTGTTTCTCCTTCTCTTTCGATCCACTTGATATCTCTCTTCAAACCTATGTTCTCTAGGTATTGTTCCTATACACAAGCCTCATTTACTGATTTGGGCTTGAACAACATCACTTGTTCTCATATATGGTAGTGCATACCCCTGAAATACTTGGGGAGTACATCTAGGTTCTTTGGGGAGATACCCAACATTATAGCCATCTTTTTGAAATCTATGGTGTAGTCCTACATGCTTTGGCTTGAATTTGGCTTCAAGTAGTGCCACTGAATCCTCTAGTCCTCTACATACCCAATGGGATAAAATTGTGACTTAATGAGGGTTTTGAATTCCTCCCACTTAGTCACTAGGATCTCCCTCCAATCTCAAGGTCTCGGTGTGGCTCTCCCACCAAGTAAGTGCGTGGAACTCTAATTTCAGTCACATGAATGAAATCTTATGTCTTCCTCAATTTCATGGACTTTGAAATAAACTTCCAATTGTTGTAAGCAGTGATTAAGCTTTAGTGTGTCGATCTTGCCACAGTATGACTAGATATTAACTTTTTTTCCATTTTAAATAGGGATTTTGATTGGTTCACAAAACTCTAACTGGGTTGATCTTTTCTGGGTTCTTTCTTTAGCTAGTTCTCTGTTTCTTCCCAATCTTGTGATCCCCCTTCGTATTTTTCCTCTGCATTTGAACCTCCATCTTCTCCAAATATCCCAAGCTTATTTCTTAGGGTCTCCATGAGGAGGTTTACATTGCGATTTATATCTATAATTTTTTGTTCCAGTCTTAAAAACCTCACCTCCGTAGGATCACGATGGTCATTCACGAATTTGTTTCCCATGATTAGGGTTTTATGATTTTCATCCCACCGATATAGATCTACTACAAATCTGCAGAACATACCTAAAGAATCCTGCTATGATACCAATATAATCTGTTATTTTCCATGGATATTCCACTAGACAGTTTGCCACAACAGATTTGATAAGTATTCTTATAGAATTATAAGTGGATGATGAGTCTTGTTATAGACTTGAAACGTCAACCCAAAAAATGGACTACTGTGGTTAATAATATGAATATGCAAGATACTCAAGATCTGATAATATTATATTTAAAATATGAAAATTCGACATTATTACAGTTTTATTAGATTTTGTATTTGGAGATTTACTATTAATATTGCATGCATACAGATGAAAATTATGCAAAAAATAGAGAACGCCAAAATAAAATATCACACACACATAAGACACAAGATATGCTCCAATAAACCCTTTCGGGAGAAAAACTAGCTAGAAGGTGAGGCCACTCCACTCTCTCTTTCTTTTTCTAGAAATATTGGTGCAAGTATAAAGAAGTATGGCATGTGGTCTATGGGATGCTATAGTGAAGAAATCCTCTTTTTTTTCTCTACCTCCTATCCCTCTCAGTTTTTTTTCTCAACTATGGAACAAATGCACTTGCAAGAATAAAAATACCTCTTCTTCCTAATGGCCTAGTTATATACAATCCCATAGCCTACTAGTGGTTAAGTTTGACTACCTCAACTCTTAACCAGAGTTACAAAATAGATATTCTAGATTATTTGACATCATAATCATGTGTCTATTCCATTTTCCATGAATAATGGGGGTTTACGTGACATCCTCTTGAATTTTGGGTGTGAAAACAGGAAGGGAAACTTCTGAGTGGCATAACTTTCGCATACACACTCTGATTGATGTACTTCTTATGTCGTTGGAAAGATATTTGTCTGTAGGATAGCATGAAATGGTGTTGTGTTAAATAAATAAAGTCTTACCCACAAAAAACATCATTTGATTCCTCAAAACACTCTCATAAGGCTTTAGACCTTGTTTTTCCAAACTGTGTCCCGCCGATAAAAATTGTCCCGTGAGTTGATTCCCAATTTTTTCCACTCTAAATGCATTAATATGGATGAAAAACAATATAATTATCCAATATGGATCACACATACCCATGTTTTGAGGGTTTTTTTCCTAAAAATATTCTATTGAATGAGGTGAGGAAATATTTTCTTCACCTTCTCTGTCATGTACCATTTACCTTTGCCTAGAAGTTTTCCTTTCAACCCAATCTGCCAAGGGTCATGTTGACCCTATCTCCTAGTTCTAGACCTATTTTACAAAACTATATCTTCTGTCAAATCTACGTGATCATATGGTACCAAATCCTCCACAAAAGGTATGACCTGTTCCTCTTCCTGATCTAGCATGGAAGGCTCATACCTCAAAGCCTTGATTTTCTTACCAGACCCATATAGCTTCACCTTGTTAAATTGTAGCCATATTTTTTCTCCCACCTTGAACAATTTATCTATTCTATGTTGATCATGCATGGACTTATACTTCTCCTGCAAATTATGCAATGTTTCTTGTACCTATAGATGGATATGCCTGATCTTCTCTATAAATGTTTTAGCCCTCAAATCATATTTGTAAGATCTTCCCTCACTCCTCCTTGCTTCCCATATGCAATGTCCAAAGGTGAAGGTGAAAAATATCCCAAACATGATTCAAATGGGGGCTTTCTTGTAGAATTATGGACTGCTATGTTGTAAGAATGTTGTATATATACCAAGTTTTCATACCAGGTCTTCATATGCTTCTGGGTATATCCCTTCAGAAGTTGCACCAAGGTCATGCTGAATAATTTTCTTTGTCCATCTATTTGTGGATGGAATGTTGTAGATCTCTTTAGCTTCGTGTCAATCTTCTCCCATAATGTATTATATGACGCACTAAAAAATCTTGTATCCTTGTCTAAAATGATGCTACTTGGTATCCCAAATTGCACCCAAACCTGTCCAAAGAACAAGTCCGTTACTTATTTCCCATGCATGATCTCTTTTCAGGGCATCAAAACACACATGATGCTCAACCTGTCAACTACCACAAACATGTAGTCATGTCCCTTCCTATTTGTTGGTAAACATCCCATAAAGTCCATGGAAATTCTTTCCTAGGGACGAGTAGGTACATGTAAGGGATGCTATAGACCATGTTTCATATTGCTAGCCTTGTTGGTTCAATAAAGCATGTATTCTCTTATGAACATATCATATGAACATACCTCTGTAAGTTGGCCATGATCTTCCCTACACCAAATTTCCATACAATGTTAGAGGAGTGAGCCTCTCTAATCAGTTGTTATTGCTCACCTTCAGGAGCACATAGCTTATCCAACGTATAGAGTAACCCAACCTAGAGATGATAGTCAATAGAGCTCTCACCATCATGCACATGACTCTAAATTTGCAAATATTGATACACCTCCTTGAAGTCCTCATCCTCTGAATATGTCTCTTTGTATGCATCTTGGGTTAATGGATCCATGTGCATAAGAGTCCCAAAATTTGTGATCTTTCACATGGGTGGCCTTGAAATCATGTCATCCAACTTGTTTAAGTTTCTCTTCTTATACTTGATCACCAAAATAAATTGTTGTAAAATCCCCATCTGCTTGTCTGTTGTAGCTTACTCTTGGCCTATAAGTAGTGTAGTGGTTGGAAATCTGTGTGGATTACTGTCTCCTTTCCCATTAGATAGTACTTCTGCTTCTTTACAACTTGCACTAGGGCATAGAGCTCCTTGTTGTACGTAGGGTAGTTAAGAACTGCTCCATGAAATACTTTAAAACGAGAGCATAGAAATATTCCCCCTGCATCAAGACAACTCCCATAACATACCCACTCACATTTGTCTCCACTTCAAAGGGTCATTGCAAGTTTGGTAATTCCAAAACTGGTGCTTGATTGATTTTCTTCTTTAGCTCCTCGAGAACTCTTTACTGACCCTTTCTCCACTGGAAACTCTTGCCACTTGTTTTTATGGCGTGGAGGAGTCTTGCTACCACTAAAAATGAGGCTATGGATTCCCTCAAGTATTATGTTGCCCCAATGAAACTTCTGAACTTAGAAACTTTACTAGGCACTAACCATTTCATGATGGCCTCCTTCTTGGCAGGATCTACTTAACCTCTCCTCCTGGTTAGGTGCTCAAAAAATAGCTCAAAATTCAAAGTTGTCGAATCGGTGTGGAACATGAATGACCGCATAGTGCTCATCATCCTGAATCCGATGCAACTCATTTCGTGTGAAACAAACACCGTATGCTCCCAGAATCATGTTTTGTTCACTTTCCCAAACAAGCGAACTTTTGCAAAATGCAACAGCCCAGTTAGCAGTCCATGATACTAACGTGGCACTGAGTGTGCAGGTCTATATGGTAGGTTGACTACTCAACATCCTCTAGTAAATCACATTGTGCCAAGTGGAACGTTCTCATTGGGTGAAATTTGGCATATTGTTATTGGGTGGTTGGTGGCCAACCACGGACTGACATGTGGCCTAGCCAGAGGCTGCCACATGGAAGCCTGGGGGCCACCAAGATTTTGGGTCGAGGTTTGGGTAGCAGCAGCGGGGGTTGAACTTGCGGCCACCATACAACGAGACAAGCCACATACCAACACGCCATCGCAAGTCTTAACATATAACAATTTTAGCATATATTTAAATTGTAAGGGTGTGCCAATCCGGGGAAAGGGCTATATCGTGGGGACCAACCCTTGGGCACGCACCGCCATATAACCACCAATGAATGGAGCGGGGGTTGGACTGGCGGGGTGAGCTGTTGGCCTTAGCCCTGGGCACATGGCCCCCATATGACGATGATTTTCGGATTATATGCGTTAGAGGACATTTAAAGTGTCTGACAACTTCACCTGAAAATCGGCGAAATTGTCGCTCCATTAGCACAATTTGGGTCGAATTCATAGGATGGTTCCAGATTTTGGGGAATTTGCAGCGTGATTAGCATAAAACTTGGAAATTCCATAACTTCTTTAGTTTTTTGACCAAATCATGGGCATTCTAGAACTGTTGGAACAAGTTTCAGAGCTTTCTAAGCATTGTAAACTGATATATTTCACATTTTTTAGCATAATAGAGAGGGCCAAGCCATTGGAAGCTGTACCAAGGAGACGTAGCCCAAAAGGGGTGAACTCCTTCATCATGTGATGTTGTGATACTATTTATGGTGATGCTTATGTATGTTATATATTGTTGTTCAGTCATTTGTTTATGTTAATTTTCACATAAAATGTACATAAAAGCACTCAAAAACTCATGTTTAAACTTGCAATTAACCTTGTGAATCCTTAAGCACTTTTAACATATTTTGAAAAGGAATTTAGCACAACAAAACTAATTTTCCCAATCAGATCAATTTTGGTATCAAAGCTCTTGGTTTTATTTGTTCAAGAAGGATTTAACTCTTTGCAAGTGAATGTCATGCTTACAAGGTTGAAGCTCAAGAGAGGAAAAGGGAGGCTGGTTGAAAGCCCTGAAGTTGGGTCAAGGAGAATGAGTGCAAGGTTGCCACAATCTACACCACTAGTTCTTCCTCAAGTTGTAGTTGAGACTTCAGTGAGCATGTCTCATGAAGGAGAGCCTACAAAGATGACAGAGGATGACAAAGTATTTAGGAAGGCTTTCTTTGACATGACAGAGATGTTGAAGGGCCTCTATGAATAGAGGAATACCAGACTGCAGGGTGAAAGCTCCAAGCCTCCCAAAGGAGAAGGTTATTCAAGAGGAGGAGGTAATGGAAATGGAGGTAAACCTCCAACCTCTCCACCATCTTCTTCACCTTCTTCTTCACAAGAATATTCACCCTCTTCCACTAATACAACCCTTACTCATACTCATCAACATACCTCAAAATGATCTATTAAATCACCCCTGTTAAAACTTGATGTTAAATTTAAACTTCCCATGTATAATGGTGAAGTGAATGCAGAGAAGATTAACAATTGGGTTCATCAGTTGGAGGTCTATTTGCAGAATAAAAAACCTTCAAGATGATGACATAAAGATTCAACTAGCTTCCTTGAGACTTGAGGGTGCATCACTAGTATGGTGGGAATCAAAGACACAAGAAGAGATTAAAAAACATGGTAAGATATCAACTTCTTGGTATGATTTCATTGCTTCAATTCAAATACAATTCTACCCTCTAGCATATATGCAGAAATCCATCATGAATTGGTGGAACCTTAAACAACTTAAAGGTCAAAATGTGCAAGATTACACCCAATAATTAAGAAAAAGGTCTCTAATGTTAGGTTTAGATTTGCAATCATAAGACACATTGCTGAAGTATATAGGGGTTTTACACAGTTACCTTAGGCATACTATCTTTAGTTTAGTCCCAGTAATCTAGATGAGGTGTGTGTGCAAGCCACTCATCTTGAGGCAGGAGGAAAAAATACTCCAGAAGAAGGTAGTAAAAATCCATTTAAGGGTAAAGGAAAAGAAAAGGATTTCAAAGGGAAGGGAAAGAAAAATGCATCCATTAAGAAGGAAGGAGAAAAATTAGCATGAATTCATTGTTCCAAAGAGGTTCATGATGAAGCTCATTGTAGGAAGCTTCATCCCGAGATGAAACCAAAGAAATTCAACAACTAGGGAAAACAAAAGACAGCTGCAACCACTAAACATGTTTTGGGATCCGGTTCGAGTGATGAAACTAAAATTACATCCATGGGTATGAAAGGAAAAGAATCCATTGCTAGCACTGGTACTTCAAATTTACACAATGAAACTCCAAATGAAAAGAAGAGGATAGAACTTTTTCACATAAGGGTAATCTCAAAACGTAGAAAACTTGATACTCTTTTTTATAGTGGCTCTCAATCCAATCTCATCTTTGAAAACATTGTCAAAAGTTTAAACTCGGAAACCATTCCAAATCATAAACCATATCCATTAGAATGGGTGTGTGACAATGCACAATTGCAAGTAACTGTAAAGTGTAAATTGAAATTTGACATTACTGAAAATTTCATACATGAAGTGGAGCTTGATGTTGTGCCATTAGACATATGTGGTATAGTTTTGGGTAGTCCGTATCACTATGACAAAAAAGATATCTTCCATAGACATGAAAACAAATACCATTTGTTCAAATATGGAGTAGAATATATTGTGAGAGCTCATAGCAAGAAACTAAATCTTTCACTTGTTAATGTAGGGTAGATGAAAAGACTAGTGAATTCAAGCAAGAATTTTGTGCTCCTAATGATAAAACCCAAGAATGATGTTGATAATGAATATTTTCAGGGCTGTGATTCAATATTGAAGTCTGAATTGGTTAATTTTGTTAACCAATATGATTAGATGTTTTAGGAACCAAAAGGATTGCCTCCCAAGAGAGGAATCCAACATGAGATATAGTTGCAGCAAGATCGTCCTCTTCCTAACATTAGCATGTACAAGATGTTAGTGATGGAAAGTGCAGAAATTAAAAAGAAAATTCAATAGTTGTTGGATAAAGGGATCATTAGGCTATGTTCTTCGCCATGTGGTTCACATATTGTTTTGGTGCCAAAGAAAGATGAAACATGGTGCATGTGTGTGGAATTTCATGCATTGAACAATACTACAGTACATGTGTGTGGAATTTCATGCATTGAACAATATTACAATAAAGAACCGTTACCATCTACCTAGAATAGATGATTTACTTGATCAATTGAAAGATTCAAAGTATTTTACTAAGTTGGAATTAAGGAGTGGCTACCATTAAATTAGAATTGTTGAAGGAGACACTTGGAAGACAACATTCAAAATAAAACAAGGTTTATTTGAATGGATAGTTATGCCTTTTGTTTTATGTAATGCTCCTACTACCTTCATGTGTGTGATGAATGATGTGTTGAGGCCATTTCTTGATGAGTTTGTTATAGTCTACTTAGATGACATCTTAATTTTCAGTAAATCTCAGGATGAACATTTCATGCATGTGAGAAAAGTACTTGATGTCTTAAAGAAAGAATAGTTGTATTTAAAGATGTCAAAGTGTGAGTTTGGAAAAAATTCTTTAGTTTACTTCAGTCATATTGTTGGAGGAGGTGAGTTGAAAATAGATCCCTCCAAGGTTGATGTCACTTTGAATTGGCCAACGCCCAAGACAGTTTCTGAGATAAGAAGTTTTTTGGGAGCAAACCAATATTGGAGGAAATTCATTGCTAACTTTTCTTCTATCTCCTTTGCATGCATTGACTAGTGTGAAAAAGGTTTTTCAGTGGGGAGGAAAACATCAAAAGGCCTTTGATGCATTGAAGGAAAAGATCAATTCATCTCTATTAATTTCATTTCCAAACTTGAGACAGTCATTCGAGATCCATACGTATGTTATTGACTACGCCATGGATGCAGTCCTCATGCAACATGGCAAGCCTATCTGTTTTCACTCGGAAACTTTCAGTGGTGCAGTGATTAATTATCCTACATATGACAAGGAATTGTATGCATTGGTGAAAAGTGTGAAAAAGTGGAAACACTACTTGATGGGTAAGGAAATAATCATTCACACTGATCATCAGCCATTGCAATACTTGCAATCTCAACCTAAGTTGCAGCAATCAAGGCACTTTCGATGGATGGGTTTTCTTCAATAATTCCACTTGGTAATAAGGTATAAGAAAGGTCTCTGATATGCTTTCTAGGCCTATTATTAGTTCAACTACGTTACTCAAGCATAATTATGTTTTGCATGAAAGTTAATTTGAGCAATATGCATTAGATAATGACTTTCAGGATTTTTATGCAAGCTTGAGTCAAGGCAACCAAGTAGAGGAATTGGATTATCATTTGCATGATAACTTGTTGTACCATCTTGGCAAGCTTTGTATTCCACAGGGAGAAAGATTCAACATCATAATTGAGGCACATACTTCTCTTATTGTTGGTGATTTCGGTGTAAGTAAGATGGCGGCACATCTACAGAGGTATTGTTATTAGCCTCATATGCTTGAAAGTGTGTCACGTTTTATTGAAGGATGTTCATTATGTGCAGTCAATAAGCCTAGCAATAGGAAGTTAGGATTGTACACACCACTTTCAGTTCCTTCACGACCATGGGATAGTGTCTCTATGGATTGTGTAGGAGGTCTTTCATTGTCAAAAAGAGGTCATGATTATTTGTATGTAGTTGTGGATAGGTTCAAAAAATGTGTATTTTGATGCCATGTAAAAATCAAATCACAGTTGAACAAACTGCTCATTTATTCTTTCATAATTTATGGGTGCATTTTGGATTTCCCACATCCATTGTTAGTGATCGATATTTTCGATTTGTTGGGAATTTTCGTTCAAGCTTGTGCGGATTCATGGACACCAAATTGAAAAAGAGTACAACATTTCATCCACAAACAGAGGTGGTGAACAAGACAGTGATACATCTTCTTCGTGGGTATTTCAGCAAGCATCCTAAGTTGTGGGATGAACGTTTGTGCTACATTCTACATGATTACAATTGGGCCAAGCACTCTACAACTCAAACATCGCCATTTAAGGCATGTTTGGGTTACTTGCTTAAGTCTCCTTTGGATTTCATTTTTGGAAAGGATGTTGCTATTGATGGTCATAGTGATATAGACAAATCAAGAAGGTTCATTGAATCAATCAAATTGGTACATCAAAGAGTTCAAGAACAGCTGGAAAAGCGACAAGGAAAGTAAAAAGAAAGGCACGACAAGCATCATGTAGATCACAAGTTCCAAGTCAGTGATGAATTTTGGCTTCACATTAGCAAAGAGAGGCTCCATGGAGAAGGTAGAAAACTAAAACCAATTAGATATGGTCCATTCATAATTTTGGAAAAGATCAGTAACAATGCCTTCAAGTTGGATTTGCCTTCATATATGCAAATTTATGTTGTTGTTAATGTTGATAACTTAAGGTTGTATGAGCCTCCTTTGTTAGAAGATCAAGGAGAAAATGTCCAAATTCCTTCCATTAAGGAATTTTCTCCTGAATACCTTGATAAACTACAATAAGACACCATTCTTGACAGAAGAACAAGGTCTTCAAAACGAGGCAGTGTGGACTACCTTCAAATGGGCTCAAAGGAACAAATCCTTCAAAATCCAAATGGATCAAGATTGGAAAGGTGAGGGAACTATAGCCTCACCTGTTGGACAACTGAAAGTGATTTTTTGGGGTCCAAAAGGCTTCCAATGGGGAGGAATGATCAGGTACTCAAAAAATAGCTCAAAATTAAAAGTTGATAGATCAGTGTGGAACCTGAACGACCACGTATTGTTCATCATCTTGAATCCAATGCAACTCATTTCGTGCAAAACAGACACTGTATGCTCCCAGAATCAGGTTCTATTCACTTTTCCAAACATGCAATTTTTTGTAAAATGTGACAACCTAGTCAGCAGTCTGTATTGCTGATGTGGCACTGACTGTGCAGGTCTATGTGGCAGGTTGACTAGTTAACATCCTATAACAAATCACATTGAGTCCAGTGGCACATTCTCATTGGGTGCAATTTGGCGTATTTTTATTGGGTGGTTGGTGGCCAACCATAGCTGACACGTGGCCCAGCTAGAGGCCTCCACGTGGCAGCTCGGGGGCCACCAAAATTTTGGGTTGAGATACGAGCAGCATCAGCGGGGGTCGAACCCACGACCACCATACAATGAGACAAGCCACATACCAACACACCATCGCATGAGACTTAACATATAACAGTTTCAGCATATATTTAAATTATAAGGGTGCGCCAATCCGAGGAAAGGGCCAACCCTTGGGCACGCGCTGCCATATAACCACCAACAAATGGAGTGGGGGCTTAAATAGTGGGGGTAGACCGTTGGCCTTAGCCCCAGGCACGTGGCCCCCATATGGCCATGATTTTCAAATTATAGTAGTTAGAGGACATTTAAAGTGTCTGACAATTTTCCTCGAAAATCAGTAAATTGTCGCTCAAGTTGCACAATTTGGGGCAAATTTGTATGATGGTGCCAAATTTTGGTGAATTTGTGGTGCAATTAGTAGAAAACCTGGAAAGGCCATAACTTATTTAGTTTTTTTGACCAAATCAGGAGCGAAAAGAGGCTACATAGGCATTTTTTGGCATTCTAGAGCCACTAGAATAGGTTTCAGAGCTTTCTAAGCATTTTAAACTAATGTATTTCACATTTTTTAGCATAATAGAGAGGTCCAAGCCATTGGAGGCTAGACTAAGGAGATGTAGCCCAGGAGGGGTGAACTCCTTCATCATGTGTTATTGTGATACTATTTATGGTGATGTTTATGTCTATTATATATTGTTGTTAAGTCATTTGTTTATGTTAATTTGCACATAAAATTTACATAAAAGCACTAAAAAACTCATGTTTAAACTTGCAATTAACCTCATGAATCCTTAAGCACTTTTAACATATTCTGAAAAGGAATTTAGCACAGAAAAAATAATTTTCCCAATCATATCACCTCCACCTATCACATACCCTAGATACACCAAAGAATGTTGCATAAACTCACACTGCTTGAGTTATGCTAGCAGTTGGCTCTTCTTTAATGTCTCCAACACCTGCGTCAAATGTGAGAAGTGCTCCTCCCAAATAGCACTACATACTAGTATATCATCCAAATAGACAATAACAAATGAATCTATAAAATGATGCAATACATCATTCATTAATCTCATAAATGTAGTTGGTGCATTGCATATGCCAATTGGCATGACTAACCACTCATACAAACCTTGTCTGGTTTTGAAGGCGGTCTTCTATGTAGCTTCTTCTTTGAATCGAAGCTGGTGATATATGGATTTTAAGTCCAACTTAGTGAAGTAGTTTTCTTGCTGCAATTGATCTAACATACCATTTATCCTGGGCAGGGGGTATATATTCTTGAGGGTTATTTTGTTCAACACCCTGTAATCTATACACATTTGTTGATTCCCATCCTTCTTTGGCACAATGATGATGGGTGACCCACATAGTGATGTACTTGGTCGAATAACACCTTGTTCCACTAGATGCTGCAAGTATTTCTTCACCTTGCTTTTATAACGGACTGCCTATACGACCCAATTTTTGTCAATGGGGAGTCTAACAATAGCAAGATCTCATGCTTCACTTCCATCTTAGGTGGAAACCATTTAGGCTCTCGGAACACATCCATGTATGCCTACAACAACTCCTTTAGTTGTTGTTTATGTTTCTTAGTAAAACCCTGCAAGGATGCCTTTCCTCTTACTGAATCCTCTACGGACTGATTTTCTCTTAAAAATAAGAAAACATGCTCCTTATTGGAGATGATTAATTTCTTGGCTTGGTTGGCACTTACTAGTGAAATTTTCAACTTTCCTTTGTGCGCGTTGATGACAAAAAAAATTTCATCATTGAAGAGCCAGTACTGGTTCGCTCTCCACATAAATATTTCATCTTGCATGTACATGTAAGGCCTCTCAAACATGACTCCACCTACATCAAGGGGAACCACATCTAGTTATACTTCATCAATAAAATCAACACTAATAGAAAATCTAATTTTGCACTATTTTTGTACCTTCAACTCTGCATTATTATTTACCATCCTAGTGGATATGGGTTTGGATGATCACAAACTTCCAACCCTAACTTCTTGACCAACTCTAATGGGATTATCCCACGATCTTTAGTAAAACAAAGCATCAATCTTTGTC
The DNA here is from genome assembly GCA_000404065.3 of Pinus taeda. NCBI lineage: Eukaryota > Viridiplantae > Streptophyta > Pinopsida > Pinales > Pinaceae > Pinus > Pinus taeda. The sequence continues at coordinate 150,954 of APFE030831302.1, forward strand.
TTCTTGACATGTATCTTTAAATGGAAGAGTTTGGTCATTTGTTTGTCTTCGTATTACTAAAGGCTATTAAGATTCACCTCCTTCTCCACTAATGTACAAATGATCTTCTCATCCATGTCTGAGTTGATTTCAACTTGGTTGATCGAATCTATGGACATGAGATTCTTCTTCTTATTATCTTTCCTTTTTTTAATTGGGTTTAGCTATAGATGCAACTTTCAACACTTCTCTTCTATATGGTTGTCAATTTTGCAGTGGTTGTTAGGATCTCTGCATTGGTGTGTTATGGTTTTCGTATTTTTATCTTCCCCTCCTTAGAAGCATCCTATTGCTCCCTCGGCTTTGATCCACTTAATTTCGTTCTCTTCAACCCTATGTTCTCTAGATATTATGCATGTAAAAAACCCTCATCCACTAATTTGGGCTTGAACAACATCACTTGTTCTTGTAGATGGTGATGCAGACCCCCCAAAATACTTGAGGAGTACAAATGGGTTCTTTTGGGAGATATCCAACATTATGGCCATGTTTTTTAACCTCGTGGTGTACTCCTGCACAATTTGGCCCGACGCTTTCCTTAAGCAGTGCCACCAGGTCCACTGGTCCTACGTACCCGATGGGATAAAACTGTGATTTACTGATGGTTTTGAATTCCTCCCTTGTAGTCACTGGAGGATCTCCCTCCAACCTCAGGGTCTCTGTGTGTCTCTCCCACCAAGTAAAGCATGGCCCTCTAATTTCAGTTGTGTGAATAAAATCTTCTATCCTTCCTCAATTTGATGAACGCTAAAATAAACTTTTAGTTTCTGCAACTAGTGATTAAGCTTCAAAGTGTCAATCTCATTGTGGTATGACTTGATATCAACTTTTGTTTCCATTTTAAATAGGGCCTATGATTGGTTCATGGCACTCAAACTGGGTTGATATTTTCATGTTCTTTCTTCGATTGGTTCTCCTTTTCTTCCCGATATCCCGATCCCCCTTCTAATTTTTCCTCTACATTTGAACCCCCATCTTCTCCAAATATCCCAAGCTTATTTGTTAGGGCTGCCATGAGGAGGTTTACATTGTGATTTATATCTCTAGCTGCGAAAACCTCACCTCTACAGGATCACGAGGGTCATTCACAAATTCGTCAGTCATGGTTAGGGTTTTAATATTTTCATCTCTATTGATCTAGATCCCTTGTAAATATCCATAAAATGCCCAAAGAAACTTGCTATGATACCAATATGATTCATAAACTACCGTGGATATTCCACTGGAAAGTTCATCACAGTAGATCTAATAATATTAAATTTAAAATATGAAAATTCTATAATATTACAATTTTATTAGATATATGGATTTGTAGATTTATTTTTAATAGTGCATGCATGCGAATGAAAATTATGCAAAAAATAGAGAATGAAAAAATAAAATCTCACACACACATAATACACAAGGTATGCTCTGGGAAACCCTTTCGGGATAAAACACAACTAGAAGGTGAGTTCGCTCTACTCTCTCTCTTTGTTTAGAAATATGGCTAGAAGTGTAAAGAAGTATCATTTGTGGCTCGTGGGCTACTATAGTGCACACATGCTCTATGTATGATCTCACCACCTCACCATTATTTCTGGATCCATAGTTTCTCCGAGAGGGAAAATTTTACTTTTTCTTAAGGTTTCCCCCCATGTAAAGGATTGGTGGGAAAGTTACTATGAGAAAAGGGTTGAGAAACCGTCTTTGTTTATAGTTTCACCCTCTTGGAACTCTTTCTAAGATGTTGTCAAGGAACAATATTACCCTGTTGGGAGGTTTGAATACAAGTACATACAATGGACCACATTGCGGTAGCAAAGGGACCAAGATGTGCATGAGATCACAAATATTTTTCATACTCTATGCACAAAGATGGGTATCAAAGACTCTGAGAGACATCTGGTGCTCGAGTACCATGGTTGTTTGCACAAATAAAATTAGAAAGAAATGTAGTTCCTAGACATCTTCTCGCTTGGTGCAACATACTGATATGATGTATGCTACCAAGATTGAACAAATGATTAACAAAAGAAGTGAGACTTTGGATCTACGAATTTGAAGCAGGGTAAGAGTGCCCCCAAACCATAGAACAAGGAAAAACCCAAGGTGGAATGAAAAATGACAACCCATTGAAATTACAAGCAAATAATGGCACCATGAAGATGAAGAAGGGCATAGGAAAGTGGTGTAAGTTCCACAAGAGCCCCATCCACAACAAAAATGAGTGTTGTACCATGCAGCCATTCATGGTTGAGCTAAAAGCTTCAGAGTCTGATACACATTATGATTATGAACCTAAAGTTGACAAGGGGAAGCATATTATTGACACAAAACCCAATGCCACTGTTTCCACCACAAAGGTCCAAAAGAATTAGCCTGAAGATCCAAAGGAGGTCAAGCATCTCTTTCATTTACAAATGTGGGTGAAGGGTTGTCCGCTACAGTACATTGTCAACAGTGGGAGCCACATTAACCTCATCTCAGCAGAGGTTTTTAAGAGGTTGGGTCTACTGACCACACCATGCCCACGATAATATACTATTGAGTGCCTCCACCCTCCACCAAGGACAAGATCTCTATGTCAACCAACATTGTCTCCTTCCCTACAACATCAAGCCTTTCACAAACGAGGTATTATGTGTTGTTTCTCCTCTTAAAGTTTGTGATGTTTTATTAGGCAAGCCATATTTGTGGAAGCTTCATGTTTTATATGATTCCAGGTCTCGCACCATTATTATTAGTTTGGGAAAGAAACTATACAAGTTACTAGAGGTAGCCCTGCTTACCGCCATATCTTTGATCTCCTCTAAGCAATGCAGTGAGATCATCTCTCGTACTAGGAAATTTGTTTTATTTTTTATTTGTTCTCAAAATAAGGGGAAGATTGTGGCCATATCCATGGACCCTAGAAAAAGTCCCTTTGTGCAGTGGAAGCAAGTTGATAAGGTTGTGGAAGAATACAGGGACATCTTCTTCTCACCCATAGGAGTACCCTTGCATTGTTAAGTCAAGAACTTGATCGATTTGAATCATGGAGCTCCTCACCTTGTGGAAGCCCAATTGTACTCGTACAAAATAAGGATGGAACCTAAAGACTCTACATTGATTAGTGGGCACTAAATAACATCAGTATCAAGAATAGGTACATGATCCCATGGGTTGATGACCTTCTTAACTAGCTCAAGGGGGCCAAGTTCTTCAACAAGATTGATTTGAAGTCTCGATATCACCAAGTTCCAATAGAGCCCAAAGATGTGGAAGACTACATTCAAATCCAAGAAGGGCCTTTTTGAGTGGTTGTTCATGCCCTTCAAGTTGAAAAATTCCCCTACAACTTTTATGAGGTTGATGGATGACATCTTTCAGCCTTTCACCAATTCATTTGTGGTTTTATATTTGGATGACATCCTCATCTTTAACAAGAGTTGGGTAGAGCACTTGCAACATATTCGGTAGGTCCTTCAAATCTTGCAGCAACACAAGCTATGTGCCAAACGAGAGAACTTCTCCTTTAGCATGGACTAGGTCCACTATTTGGGACACATAATCGTTGAGCAAGGCGTGCATGTGGATTTGGCTAAGATCCAAGTCATTTGGGATTGGACAACCCCGATAAATATGACAAAGTTTCACAACTTTTTAGGAATTTCTAATTTCTACCAGAGATTCGTGTTGGGGTTCTCTCATATTACTTGGCCCTTGAATTAAGTTGCCAAGGGTATAATAAAAATGAAGTATTTTTGGTCCGAGGCACAACAAAAAGCATTCGTTGAAATGAAACACCACCTTTACTCTGCACTAGTCCTGACATTGCCAGACTTACAACAACCCTTTGATATTGATACAAATGCCTCAGATTATGCTATTGGTGCAGTCCTTATTCAACAAGGGCACTCAGTGGCTTATCATAAAGAGACACTATATGATATTTCTCATAGGTACCCCACCTATGATAAGGAGATGTACTCTATCGTGCAAGCTTGATGACAATTGAAGCACTATATTCTGGGGAAGGAGACGATCATCCACATAGATCACCAACCTCTTTAATTTATGTAGACACAGGGGAAATCACAGAGCGATCACCATAAAAAAATGGTGTGCATACCTACAACAATTCCATATGAACGTAAAGTACAAGAAGGGAAGCACCAATCATGTCACAAACTGCCTCAATCGGCCCCCGATTGTGTCACTGAGTACAATTCTCAACTCTTGCAAGAACAATACCTCTGGATGGCCACATCTATATGAAAGTGACTTGGAATTCAATACCATTTATAAGATGTTGATGGATGGAAAGCCAGTGCCAAACTTCCACCTTCTGGATGGACTATTGTGCTATTTGGGACATATTTGTGTTCCTTCAAGAAAATTGCCAAGCTTATTTGGGAGACATATTAAAATAGGGTCACAAGACACTTTTTTGTTAAGAAGACAATGGAAGTATTATAAAATTATTTGTATTGGCCAAAGCTTCGACAGGATGTTAGAAAATATATTGAATCTTGCATTGCCTATGTCATCGCCAAGCCAACCATTAAGAAGTAAGGCTTGTACACTCCTCTACCTACTCCTAGCCGACCTTCGAAATACATCTCCATGGAATATATGCCTGGCCTCACTTCTAGCAAGCATGGTAATAACTGTGTATTTGTGGTCGTTGATAGATTTTCTAAGATGGCTATATTGATGCTCTTCAAGAAGAACATCACTGCAGAAGACACTACCAAACTATTCTTCGAACGCGTGTGGGTTCACTTTGGGATTCCATAGACCATTATATCATATTATCATAGTAGTTTCTTGAGCACATTTTGGTCGAGCATGTGGTTTTTATTAGACACTAAGCTCACCAAATTGACTACATTCCATCCGCAGACTAATGGCCATACATAGGTTGTCAATAGGATGATAGTGCACATACTACACATGTACAACTCCAAGCATCCAAAAACATGGAACGAGAGTCTTCCCTATGTGCAACACAACTATTAAAAATCTCTCCATAGCTTGACTGGAATTTCAACCATTGTGTCCCATTGATGTCGCAATGCATTTTGCGACTATATAGGCAGAATTTGCACATGTCTAGTTCGAAGTTGATAAAACCACTAAATTTATTGAACGCATCTAGAACACCTTCCAACATGTCCATGATAGCCTAGATAAATAAAATTCCAAGTACAAATAATGTCATGATCAACATCAGGTGCCACATAAGTTTCAAGTGGCAATAAAGTTCAGTTACATTTACAGAAGCAATGTCTTATCGGAGCACGTCGAAAGATTTTCACACTCTGATGTGGGCCTTACACCATCACCAAGGCTATGTGTGAAAATTCTTTCAAGCTCAACATTCCCTCATTCCTCGGCCTGCACCTAGTGTTCAATGTGGACTACCTTCGACCATACTTTCCACCATTGTTGGACACATCAAACATTCTTGAGCAGTTGACACCAATAGAGCTCAACCCAGATTGCATTGAATAGGGCACGAATGACTGGATTATGGACACAAAGATTAAGCACACTCACCAATATAGGATTCAACTATATCAGTTTGTTAAAGTCAATCAACTCCTGCTCCAAGGCAGGTGGCTCACTAGGGACCAAGTTCAGTAGAAGTTTCCCCATCTAATGGAGGCACTCAATGTAATGGGGACTATTGCTTCCTATGGGAGGAGGATTGCTCCAGGTGGATATTGGTGGCCAACCCCCTATTCCACTTGGACCCCCAACAATGTTTCATTTCAATTTCCTTAATTCTAGCACAAATTTATAGTTTCAACATTTTTTCGAGTCATAAACTTCCAAAACCGTTTTGAGGTCCTAAAAGATATTTTCTGGGAAAATGGAGAGACAAAAAAAGTACAGTAATTATTTCCATATTCTTTTTTCACCTTCTCATGGAGATATTCAAAACGAGGTATTATGATAGCCAAATGGAGATAGTATGCCAAAGTTACAACCCCGGGAAGTTGGCGGTCCAACTTACCCCAATGGAGCCAAAACTTGTTGGCGCTTCATCTCCTAGGGTTAGATTTCCACACTTCTTCTTTATGATAAAAGGCCTTTGAGATTCATTGTAACATAGTTCAGAAGGCATGTAGCCATCACCTCACTTCTCATAGATAAGCTCTCATCGCTTGAGCTAGTTTGTTCCATTCATGGGGGCTTTAGTGGGGGAGCAATACTGTACAATGTGCATTCATATTAGGGGATATATATTGAGGGAAAAATGACATAATATATTGGGCATATGATAGGGGGATAAAGGACTTTTATATTGGTAGGTATAAAAATTGGAGCTCAAAGTTATTAAAAAAATATAAAGGGGTATAAAAAATGTTAATGAAAAATGGATACCTACAATATCTAGTGAAAGTAGGGGTTTTTTTAATTGGGAAGGTGTATTGGGTTCATATTGGTAAGGGGTTCAATAATGTGGTTTTTAGAGGTATTTTCCAATATGTAGTCAAGTTAAGGGTATTTCTTAGTATTCCATGAACGCACATGATATGTCATAGGTTCATGGAGTGAAGCCCTTGTGGTTCCATTCTGCATGTAAACAATTTTCAGTACTTGTTATTAATTAATTGAAGTTCTGTTTTTTTGTTTTATTTTTGTGTTCTGTTTAAATTTGTATTTAGTTTCATTCATAAATATAGATCAAGTAAATGGAGTTCTTGATAATAGTACTTATCAACTGGAGATACTTGATGGATATTTCCTTGGGAACCTTATGAATGGCAGGTTCTTGAAGAAATTCTTCACTTGAATACTTCTCGATTGTATCTTATTATAATATGTATTTATATATATATATATATATTAATATTATATTTATAGATATATCATATATATACTATTACATACTATTAATATATTTTATACTATATATTATATATTAATTTCTTTATTATATATGATTACCTCCTTGATTGTTTGATTTTATGCACAATATTGCAATTTTCCAATAAAGTCATAAGAAGAGGCATACACTACTTTCAAGAAAACTCCATAGCCCAATGTATAAGGCACTGGAACTACGAGTTCTTAATAAACCACAGGGGCCTGATGTCCTCCATGGAGCCGATGTTGGTGTCGAATGCAACACCCTTGCAAAAGTTAGCGTAGAATCCCAAAAATATTGTTTTAATCCACTTTAAGAAGCAGAAGACCCGTTGAGTTGAACCAAATCTGGTATTGTTGTGGAAGGATTTTTTTTGCTAGCCATGTTTTATTGCCACCAATGCACAACACAATAGGGACATGACCCACTAGTGCTCGGAATAGGTGGGCACGCCACATAGGAACGTCAATGCACACACACGGCATAGGTGCACTACTCAAAAATAAGTTGGCAGGGAATTGAGGAAGATGCAAGATGCAGAGAACTAATGTCTAGGACAATCGTCGATCTGATGGTGCAGAGCACACTATGCTATAAATATGCTAGGATGTTAACGTTGGAGGGGTGCTGCAGAGAGGCCATGTGTTAGCTCCACAAGCCTCCCACACACCTTTGTGATTGTCTAATGTCATGGCCTACCCCCTGTATAATATTGCCACACATCCTGTCCACCTCAATGGCCCACATATCCCATCACGTTCCACATCACTTGCTCACCTATCATCAAGCCTCTGCCCAGTCACTGCCCATATGGCTTGACCCCACCTCCAACCTGCACTAGCCTGATGTCATCTAGACCCAAACCAAGTCCAACTTACATGCTTGTAAAACGAATGGTGGAAAGTTCCTTTCATCCGACGACTCAAACAATCTCGCGCGATGGAGTTGCAAGCATGATAATGTTGTAAAGGTATGAAACTAACGCCATGTGTCACCTCCTGGTGCATCTCACACATAATTTAGAGATTGAATGACCCTTTTTAAACCCTACAAAAGGTCAACACATGGACCTCCACGTTGACTGCTTGGGTATTGCCACATTTGTCCAATCAAATTTGCCTCCTGCTTAACCTTCCGTGATGCAATGTGTCGTACCCGTCTAGTCATCATGCACCATCATCTTGCCATATGGTTGGCCCCATGTCCTTCTAATGTAGGCACAACGTCAACTAAACCTTCCTGCCCAAAGAAAATCTTTCACATGTCATGCACTGACTCCTATAAAAATGTTCTAGAGGTCCATTTTTAGTAAATTTTACTTCTAACATTCACTCCAACCCACACACCTGCAAACTCTAAGTTGCCAAATTTGGTAAAATTAGGACGCAAATCCTTTAAATTAAAGCTCTAAGATGAATCTATCCATCAATTATCCTGGTCAAGGGGCTCCGTACTTTGAAATATGAAATAATTTGACTCATTCTATTCCTTGGACTTCGTCGTGGAAGAAACATACGCCCTTTTAAAGAAAAACATCTTCCTTGACGTAAGAGCTCCCTAATTTCTTGAATTAACACCATAAATGCATTATCAAGATCAAATTAGCCTTCTTCCTATTGAAATCGCATCACTCAGGCTTAGAACCCTAAATTTGTCATTTGAGCTTGGGTCGTCCTTCTTTTGAGCTTAAAGTTTGAAAGGTTTTTCCACCAACCTGTCCCTCCTACCCCACAACACATGGCACCTTATCATTTTCTTACTGTGAGGCGCTGAGTTTGACCTGTCAAATGACCTCTTCTTCCTCTAAAAATAATTATATAGATGCAAAGAGAAAGACTAAAGAGATGTGTTACACCAGTGCAAACACCAACACCCAAGTTCCACCTGTTTCAGCTAGTGAACTAAGGAAATTATTTCATAATTGAATCGAGCAAATGGATTCTTGGACCGTGCTAGAGGTATTTGAAGGAATGTAGACTTCATCTTTGAAATTGAGATGGAAGATGGAGACAGTTGAGGTAGAGCTTTGCCAGGCAGAAGAATATATCAGAAAGCTAGAAATCCAATTGGTGCTATAAGAGAGAGATAATTCCAACAAAATCTCTTTCAAGATAGGCAAGAAGATTGTTTGGGAAAAGATCATAAGGCTAGTAAATAAGAACTGGGGGAATTTGGAGTTGATGCAAGAAAATATTGAGATGGTCAAGGTAGCTCATAAGGAAGCGGAGATGCTCATAGAACACATTGGGGAGACCTCACACAAAGCAAAAATAGTTAGATATTTCCTTAATCATATGACCAAAGAAAAAGTCATAAATGCAAACCTTGACCGCTTCCATTTGGTAGCCAGAGCGAGTCAACTAGAAAATAATAATAAGGTGATACCATATATATAAGAGAAATCAGTGGGCATGGCTAAGGAGATACAAGAGTTTATAAATAAGTGTGAAGAATTTTACAAGAATAATTCCCCACCATTCTTTGATGATTAGGGAAACTTGTGCCCCAAGGAGCCTTTTATAAATGGCTTAAGGGTTATTAAGGAGAATCAAAGTGAATTTGAAGGAGGGGATTGCATCCCACAAGAGAAAGGCATTGTGGACCTGTATAAGGAGCATTTTGATCTTTTTTTCATACTAAAGGGATTTTTCATAGAACAAGGGAGAGTTAACTATTAGCCTATTATGAATATAGAGATAACACTAGTAGATGCATGGCTAGGCAATGTGCCAATGAGAGAGGAGTGTAAGAGCATATTGGATGTGTACAGGTCAACCATATGAAGATAGTTTGCATTGGAGTCAAAGGGGACTTCAACAAAAGGAAGCCTCAAGCTCAAAGCCATCAACCCAACCACAAGTGCAACTTCGAGCTCAACCTTAGAAGTCGGTGTCACCAACAAAGGAATTAGCACCATTAGCACCTCATCTTGTATTTTCGGCGATGCGCTCACTATAGCGCTTAATGCACTCTAGTGCACGGCCCCGACAATGCCCAAGAGAGAGAAGGAATACAATTCCTAAATGCCAAGAGAGAGATAAAGAGCTATCAAAGCCAAATATGAAGGGATCAACCTCACAACGAGTAGATTCTTCAAGAAACTTCTAGAAGAAGTCAGTTATTGTATGAATGGTAATTTCATAACAAAGCTTGGTGGTTTTCAAAATATCACTAGTGGTTTAGAGTAGGGTCCAAGTCCTTGAGTCCCTATATAGGCCTCATTTTGAAATTCAAAAAGGGGGGATAAATCTTGGTTGTAGGGGAAACTCTGCCAAAATTTTTGGTGAATTGTTGGGAGGTCTTGAAGCTATCTTAAGGAAGAATTATGCAGTAAGACTTAGGCTATCTCCTTATCATGAATTTTCCATAGCCATCTCATATTTTGATGTTTACTACCAACTAAATACAAGTTTATGCAATTTCCATGACACTTTGAGTTGTGAACCTGAATTGTTATGCGAATTGTGTAGAATTGTCTGACAATTATTAATAGAAATACATTTTGGCATCAATACGATGGTTATTCTGGTTTTGCAAGATATATCAAGTTATTTTGAAGAGTATCTTTACTTTCTTGATATTTCTTACAAGTATTTTTCAAAAAAATGGTAAATTTCAAATTTCTATGTTAGTTGAATTTTTAATTGCTCAGCTGCCCACCCAATCTTAACCATTTTAAAAGAATCCTTAATTTCTCCTTTAAATTAGATAGGATTGTTCTCCAATTTTTTTATTTTTTATTTTTTTTTAGCCTTTCATGTCAAACCCAAGGTCTATGAATGCTCCAACTTAAGATCAGTGGAAATGAAACCCAATAAATGCATGTAATGACTGGCAGTTTTTCCCTTAACCTTAAGTCCCAAACAAATTTCAAATTTAACACAAACTTGAGCTGAATTTGAAGATTATCCATTCATATTTTAAACACTTGCTTTCAAGAACATGTCATGAATGTTAAATGTGAATGATGAACAAGTTTTCCAAATAAGTGAGATATTAATTTTATTCTGATTTATGGATTTGCATTTAACACAATAAAATATAGTCCCACACAAAGATTTTACTTCATGGTTGTGATAAAGTCTTCATGTAATTTTTATTTCTTATGACATCTTATAGTAGAAAGTAAGATGCATGAATTTTGAACTATTTCCAGCAAATTGCTAAAAATTGAATTGAGTTCAAAGGATAATTATACAGTCATTCTAAACACACAATTACAGGAACAATTTAAATATATAGTCTTATCTGCATGCTTTTTGAGTCATCTACGCCTTTGAACCATTCTTATGTCAAAGAACCATGAATTAGAACATTGACATCAAAGGGCTAAAAAATACAATGAATAATATTAAACGACAATAATTGGCATATACATTGATTTAAATAAAATATCTTAAGAATAGAGTACCAAATATAATCACACTTAGATGTTCCCAAGCTTTGCACTACAACACAAGGTAGTGTGACTCTAGGGCCCAACATGCTCATATCTTTAAGCTAGTGGCTTTCACAGGAGTTTTGTTGATGGGATTAGAGGGAGTAAGCCGACACAATTTTGTTAAACTTAATTGGCTTGTAATTTTCAAAAGAATTGTTTCTTCATAGGGCCATACCCAATGAAACAAAATATATCAATCAACCCCAATTTCAATGGCAACTTTGTCTATGATGACATAGCCGATGGCACAACGACATAGACCACCTTAGCTAATTTTTAGTTTGTAGAATGGAAAGTTGACTTAAATGCTTCACATGTCTAAATAATTGAACTAGAAATTTTTGTGTTATTGAATTGACTGAGTTTTAGTGTGGCATAAGTAATTCTTGTCCACTTTATATGTTGTACACCTTTATCTCATGGTAAATATAATTTTCAAAGTTCATACCATCTAAACTTTAGTGAAACTAAGCTAACCCACTTGAGGATGGCAACTTAGAAAACACTCTACAAGGATTGTGGCTATTGCAATGACCATGTATATGGTAAAGTTTATATTCACCCCCTACTTTATAGATAGGAACTTACTGTGTTGCATTTTATTTTGTTTTTATTTTCAAAATGTTACTGATGTTAAGATGAATTATATGGATTATAGTTGTCTACAAATATTATTGTATGTTGTAATGTTTAACATTTTGACTCGGTTAAAAATAATAATAATTATAATTATCAACAAAACATTTTAACTTGATCAAATTAGAGTATCAGCCCTAAAAAATAAATACATAGAAAATCAATAATCAATAAATATTTATAATTTTACATTTTTACTATAATAAAAAACAAATAATGGCATATACTCCTGATCTACAAATGCCTAGAAGGATCAAATCTCTTGGGATATAAATCTCTTTTAAAATGAAAAGAAATTTATCCCTCTTGGTGTTTAGTAAATCATGAATCAAAATCAATTTAGATTGATATATTTAATAATATACTATATATAACATACACGTTATTAAAATTAAAGTATTTTTTCTTTGATATGAGATAAAAATGAATTAATTTTTAGTAATGACATTTTTTTAAAGGTGTTTTGTTTATACTTATCTATTATAATAATGAGAAATAAGTTGATGCAGTATATGGTAAAATAATGAATCGTAATTTAAGAATTAGGATTAAACTAACAATATTATAATTTTAGTAAATTTTTATCAATTAATTTTTTTTATTAGTTTTTTTAATATTCTTTTTCAAATAATTATATCTAAATTTATATAACTTATTAACTTCATTATTTATAAAATAAGATTTAAATATTATTAAAAACTAAAGTATTATATAAGATTAATTAGGGAGTATATAGTAATATAGATATATATATATAATTTATTAAATTTAATCTTTTTTTATATGTTTTATTAAAAAATAATATATTAATATCCATTTATATACATATTTATAACTTCGTTATTTAAACATAAAAATAATTATAAAATATGTTTTTAATTAAAACAAACAAAACAAAAAACCATAAATAGTCTTTTTGAAAATAAACCTCAAAACTTGTGGAGATGAAACCACCATAAACAGCATTAGACCATGATTAACTTCATAATTAATATTTTCCAATATTAAAATATAAAGCAATATTGGTTTAGACCCACAAGATATCGGTGAGCCACAAGACGCATGGATGAGCGACCAAAAGTTTGTTAACGGAAAAAGTGTGTTGAGAGGGCGAATCCTATTTCCACCTTTATAGTATTATAAATGCTATAGAGGTACAGTTGAGTTCTGACATCGGGCTGTCTCGCCATCGGCAGATCATCGCATGTATGATGCATGGACACTCGCCATCGGCAGATCATCATGTATGGGCATGAACATTGGAAGCAATATTGAGCATTCAATACACCCTATGTGACATTGCAGAGATATCATACATATCATAGCATACGATTATTATTGTTTCTGGCAGTTCCTCTCTTGCGATTTCCGGCCAGTCGGTTGCCTCGGCCTTTACCGCCACCACCAGATCGTACACTCATTTGAATTTGGAAACCCGCCGAAACAAGAACTTGAACCCGGCCATTCATTACTCTAAACTGGTTTGAAATTTGAAATTGAAACCGCGCCATCTCGAAGAATTCGACGGTACATTGTCATTCAAGAAAGTTGAAGCTTCAGTCCAAAGACACCTTTGTCGAGCACATCAGGGGCCTGGAGAGCATGGTAGCAGAGGTTCCGATAATCATGTTTCCTGTGCAGGTTGACCAGACGACTAATGCTCTTCTTTTGGCAAGGGAAGAAAAAGTAGCAGTGGATATGAAAACTGTCAAAGGGGTTGTTGGAAGGAATGAATTGGAGAGGGCAGTGTGGAGTTTAATGAGTGTCGAAAGTGTGGAGGTGAAGCAGAGAGTGGAGGCCCTGAGTAAAGCTGTCGTTTATGCCATTTTCTATAAGGACTAAGATGCTTGGAGAAACTTGGATTCATTCATTCTATATGCAGTCAGGTGAATTTTGATCACTCAACAAACAAATATCGCTCTGTTTTTTGTTTATTTTGGTGTGGTTGTGCACCATTGGTATGGACAGGCTTCAATTTCATGGAGTCATAATAACCCTGACATTGAATTTGTGGTCAGAAATTCCATGAGAATTAGACTTTAGTTAATGTGGTAAATTCAAATGGATCCATGAGGACATTTGCTTTAGCGTTTTCCTTTGAACACAATTTTTTTGAATGGTTATTTTTTAATGCCAACTGTAAAAATGTAAGAAGTAATACTCATTTCGTTATGCTTTTTCTGCCCTGAAAAAATACTCATTTCGTTAACAACCCAGAATGAGATAACCTTAATGACTCAAACAAATTCGTATCTTCCCTTTTTTATTACATTGACGCCATATAGTTTAATGTGCGAGAATTAATGATGGTGCTTGCAAGTCCTCTCATAAAAATGGAACGGGTTTCTGTTCATTATGAATTCAGACCCATTGTTTAATTTACTTGAATATCTCGACTTTGATTACTGTCCATTGTTATTGTTCGTTCAGTTACAGTGCCCAAACTTACAAAAGTTGCTGGCATCGATTAATTTCTCGGATGTATTCGTCTTCGTAATATTTTCCCATTCAAACATAATTAGTTTATCTTATTACTAAACTTTATAATGAGTGGTAATGGAAATCATTTTTTTTCCCGAAAGATAAATGGTAATGAGCCCATGGATCATTCTATATTTAGTAAAGGAATATCTACAACAATATTCTAAATTGTTGTATTCTAAATTTCGTAAAGGAATAACTACAACAATATTTGTGGTCTGAAGTATTCAAAATGATTTCCACCATCATGTCACATGTATTTTGAAAGGCAGGCCAAGTAAGGATGCCACACTTTAAAATAGAGTGGAGGTTCAGATTCTTGTAGAAGTTGTATGGGTTGCACTCCGAGTTGAAAAAAAATGTTGAAAAATTGTTACTCATCATAAAATTCATAAAATTTGGATTTCATGTTTTGGTTTGAAGATATTCTTGGAAAGTTGGTTGTAGCATTGGACACTCACCATCTTTGAAAAAAATATCATGGTTAAATGTGGATATGATGAGTGAAAAGATATACATATACGAATAAGTAGGTAATAGAATTTATTGATTTTATTTATTTAAAATATATTATCTAGTATAAAAAAATGTAAACTAAAGAAATTTAAATTAAAATATAAAATTTTTATTTATAAAAATGTCAGAATAGAATGTTGGCTTGGATTGCCAGTGATTGAGTATTTTGTTAAGGCACTCCTTGATGTGAAGTCATCGGTTCAATTCCCTTGTTAAAGATGTATTCTTACCAAAACCACTAAAAAAAGTGGAAATATAATTAAAATTTGGGTATTGGAATTAAAATAATGATTTTCTTGATTAAAAATTTATATATAGTTAAAAGTTCATGTATAATTTTTTTTTAATAATATTTTATATCTTTTTAAAAATAAATAAATTTAAACAATTATCATGTTGAAATTAATAAAAATAGTTCATTTAATGAAAAGATCTAATATTCTCACTTTTATTATAAATGTTATTTTAAATAGTTAAGACAATCAAAAGATATATCTATTTTTAAAAATTATGTGTTTAAAATTAGAAAACAAATTTATAATTTTTTTTTCTAAATATAATTAAATTATAATCAAAATAAATATACTAAAACATTAATAGAAAATACATTCTTAAGATATAAAGTATTGAATTTTCCAACAATATGAACAAGTTATAAAATTCATGTTCATTTTATGATGCATATATGTTATTTACATATCCATGATTACTAGTCCATTTCCAAACTAAAAACTTCTTAAGGCAAACTTTTTTAAATAATGTTTGAACATATGATTAAGCATTATAAATTTATTAAACAATGCCAAAGCATAAAATTAATCAATATGGAATTTTAATTACATCACTGTTCAATATCAAAGAGTGCTCAAATGCTACATTGATGGGGTGTTAGGCTTAGGAAGTTTCAATGAGCATGCAAAGCAGGGAAATGTGGCGGTTGAGTTTGAATGTGTGGTAAGCACAAATGACAAGGTTAAGGGACATCAAAAGGTTGAGGGTCTCAACTAGTACCATGAGAAGACATTCACCCTGAATACAATATCATTTACAAAGATGAAAATAACTTATAGATTTAGTGTGATGTGGGCATATAACATATTTCAAGGCTAAAGTTTTTATTTATGCTCTATGAATCCTCTTCTAAACTATCTAGTTTGATGATTTCTCTACTTTGGATTTCCTATATGGGTTTTAGTGGTTCTAGGGGATAAAGGTAAGGTTACGGAAGCTTGGCAACAACGGTAGACTAGAAATTGAATTGTCTTCTTGCTTGGGGTTTAGCTTTAATAACAACTACTTCAAAAGGATTGGGGAAAAGGAAAAAAATGTGTTTGGATTTAAAGGAACAAGTCAACTCAAGGTTTTGGGTAGTGTTATGTGACCCATGTATAGGGATATATGATGAAAACACACAACCGGTTCATGTGTCAATTCCCAAAGGAGGTTAAGGCTAGCATAGATGACATTAATATGAAGGATCAACAATGGCGAGAGGGAATGTATATGGCTCACATTCTAATGGAGATTTAAGGTGTCTAGGATATAAGAAATTCCAGGACTGGGGAGAAAAGATACTTTAGATTAGCATAAATATATTGGGATATGAGAGACATGGTAGTGTATGGCATAGCTCCAAAAATGTTTGAGATTGTAGAGTTTCGACATCTCTTACTTTTTGAGAGTAAATTTGATGAATCTGTCCAAGGGATATTTAGAATATCCCAATATTAGTTAAACATGCAATAGAATGGGTTGAGCATGCAAATGATTATGAAGGCTTAAGCAAGTCAAAGTGCTCTGAGGAAAATTCAATCCTAATTCAAGAGGATTTGCTCCCACCTTTGTCTAGCTTAGCTTGTACTTTGTGTTCTCAAAATCCTAGCTAATGCAAGATGGAGGTAACTTAAGGACCCCCTTGGAGTATCATCCTTCATCTACTAATTTTTAGATTTATCTTGTTTCGATTTGATGTGTTTTAGTACTGCTATGTAGGGTAATAGCTTTGTCCCAATTTTAGGAGGTGGCCTCGAAAGTTACAATGTTTTTTTTTTTAATCATAAAATCATCAAAATTTTCTATTATTTCTATCAACCAATTTTTTTTGGAATTGTAGAACAACTTGGTTTCCCATGCGGCTATATTATTTTGGACTATTACAAGGGCTTGATGTCCACTTTGGCAAGCCCTCCTAGACTCTACGTATTTTGTATATATTGTGTTATGCAATTGAAATGGAAAGTGTGTGTGTATAGATATGTGTGTGTGTGTGTGTGTGTTTAAAAATAAATAAATTTAGATAATTATAATGTTAAAATTAATGAGAATCTCACTTGATGAAGAGATTTAATATTCTCACTTTTATTATTACATTTAAAAAAAAATTTGTTTAAATAGTTAAGAAATCAAAAATATAATATAAAAATATATAAAATATAAATATAGATATATATATATTTGTGCTTAAAATTTAGAAAACAAATTTATAATTTTTTTGGGGTGGCTTATTATAAACAGAATAAGCGCAACAAAGTGTATGGTTAAGTGGAACATTGATCTACCTAAGTTGGTGTTGGCCTTCAACTTTTAAATAGATAAGTTCTTCCTTTAGTTTGTTTATGCATTTAATTAATAAGATGCACTATGTTAAAGAATTTTACTATTTGAATGTTGAATATTGCTATAGGTTTGCTATTTCTTCATAATGGGAAATCAATGTTATATGCGCCAATGTGATTCATGTAAATGTAATTTTATATGATGCTACACCATTTTTACTAAATATCATTATCTCAGTTTATTTTTCGATGTGAGTGTGCAAGTAAACATCCATAGTGTTATAGTTTGTGAGGAACATGCTATGTGAATTGAAAATATGGTTATAAGATACCATTAGGGAATAAGGAACTGTGGATGGACCATATGTTTTCTTTGTTAATGTTATGGATGAAATTGGAGGTAAAATAAAAATAGACCATTTCGAATAAACCTTTTGATTAAAATTAATGTAAAAAAAATAGTTATAAAATATAATTGTGTAAGGGAAAATTCCAAAAGATAAAGTTCCTCTAATACCCATGGGTTTTGAAAACTAGGTTATCCATGAATATTTTTCTTTCTTGAGCTGCTTCTTGAGAATTTTAGATAAGAGTCCATATGTACAATGCCTCATATTCTTATTAAGAGTGATCACAATGTTCTTTTTCTTTGCATGTATATTTTCATCCGCGAGATATGAGGATCAACTCGTTAACTAGAAACCTAACAACAATAATTGGCACTAACAACATATATGTGCACACATGATCAAATTAGTGTACAAGTACATGTTTGTATTGTTTAAGATTGGATTTTAATATGGAAAATGGAGTATAATATAGGATTTTTTGGGGGAGAAATATATTCTTGTAGCTCCAAGGTTTTTTTTTTGTTACATATCTAACAAGAATTTGATAAAAGAATTAAGGCTTTTTCCCCTTCAAAGTCCTGTGCATGTTAAAGAGATGTTGCAGGAGTTTTGCGACATTTTGGAACTACTTAGAGATCAAAAAATATTTTTCCATTGTAAATACCTAGATCTCTGAAGAAATTATTCAAAAACCCAAATCAAGATCTCACTTGTTATATGTCGGATTTAGGCAAACCTAAAAGAAGCTTAGGGATTTCCAACATAGCTTTGTGTTAGTCCATCCTTCTATAAACACATAGGCTATATGAAAATTGGGTAGTTGACAATGGCAATGGACATATTGAGTGATTTGCATGATAACCTACTCTTCTTTCATATTATCTCTAAGCGATGTATGTTCTAAATGCATGATAACCTATAGAGAGAAGATGATGTATGTTCCAAACGCAGGCAAGATTACTGAGTGAAATTGGTATACAAAGAAAGAAAGACACAACAAATTTAGTAATACAAAGGGAGAATGATTCATGAAACATGCCATGATTGATCGTATATAAGCGTATATAATGTCCATGTTCACACAATATCAAGTTGAAGAGTCTGAAAAAAATAACAAAGCATGACCAATTTCAAATGTTTTCGATACTATTGATACCACTAAGTATCAACAATGTTGACAAAATGTGTGCAAACAATGCCAAATCATCACCACTACAATCAGTCCCAAATCATCACGACTGCAACAGACATTCTGATAGCTCCAAGGATTTTATTGGGTCACATATCTAATAAGAATTTGATAAAAAAAAATAATATTTGTACCTATTTCGAAGTCCTATTGATGATAAAGAGATATTGCGAGAGTTTTACATCATTATGTAACTACCTAGATCTCGCAAAATATTTCTCCATTATGAATACCTAGATCTGTGAAAACATTGATCAAAAACCCCAAGAACTCACTTGTTGTACATCAACTTTAGGAAATCCGAAAAGAAGCTTAGGTCTTCCAAGAATAGCTTTGTGTTGATCCATCCTACTTTAAACACATTTCGTGTATGAAAAGTGGAGAGTTGACAATGGAAACATAAAGATTGAGTGCTTTGGATGATAACCTACTCTACTCTCAGATTCTCTCTTAACGATGTATCATCCAAATGCGTGATAACATATTATCTCATATACCAATTTATCTCAATTATCTCTACTTTGGATGATAACCTACTTTATCAATTCTTGGTAGAAACGTAATCAATAAAAATTTAAACAATTTTAGCATAATTATTTTTTTAATAGGGTGTCTTCTAGCATAGGTCTTATGGCAGAGTTTTTCAAGGTATTAACACCTTGGAATTCAATAAGAAACAACTAATTTATTAGTTCTTCGTAGAAACATAATTTTCATAGAGTTTAAATTTAAGATAAATGGTAAGTAAATTGATAAATGATTGAATTTGGGTTATATCATCAATGTAGAATTTTAGAACACAAGGGATTACTTTTTTTGAATGGAGGTTTTTTCATAGATGTTGACTTAAGGACGAGGAAATATGGAAAGAAAGAATCAGACATTGATTGTAACACCTCCCTCCCCACATTTACCCACTTTTACAAGCCCTCAAGGTGAATGTGAAGTGGAGTGCCACTATGACATGAACCAACCTCCTAGTTCTAGGTAAGGAAGTGGGGCTTGCAAATTGAACACAAACTGGACACCTACAGGGACTACAAACCAACCAGGAGCTAGAGTAACACCTCAGGGGGTCAATCTCTGAGTTGGAACCTGATTTCACTGGCCTAGTCCCCAACCGCATGCATGACAAGGCTTGGTTCTAGTTATAGGCCTCCAAAAACATACACAACATTTCCTCCATGCGTTTATAGACAAAAATCTCGAGTTCAAAGGGCGTGGTCTCGAGATCCTCCATGCAAAAATTATGTTAAAACTTACAATGTTCAAACTAATTTTAAATATATTTTCCAGCATATCAATTAAACCCTCTTTATATTCTCTAACAAGGTTGGAATATCATCATCAACAATTAACTTATCAATTAAAACATTTCTTTTAACGATGTCACATTAACTATCCAATGTAGAACATAATTTTCCCCTTAAACAAAGTATCCTTTGTAGTTACTTTGATGGGGTGTTGATGGATCTCCCCAACTATGCCCCTGAATATAGGAGCTTGGTTTATCTCCTACAAATTAAGACTGTGGATGAACTCAACTTTTAACAATGTTGTTAGAGCTTTCCAACTCCCACAAAAATGAACTATGCATGATTTCATGTACAACTTCAAATTTTATAGCCCCTAAGCCCCAAGTTTTAATTTAAACTCAACTTGTACTACCGATGGCATATCTTCCGTATATGCACAGTTTCTGTATATGCACATATCTTCCGTATATGTGCAACTTCCGTATATGCATGATTTTTGCATACACACAAATATTCCATATGAACAACTTTTATATATGCACATATATTCCATATATGTGCAACTTTCGTATATGCATAACTTTTGTATATGCACAACTTTCGTATATGAACATATCTTCTGTATATGCACAACTTTTGTATGTGCACATATCTTCCATATATGCACATACTTATGCACAACTTCAACATTTGTAACACAACTTTTGTATATGTGCTTATAATTTATATGTGCACAACTTCTATATATACACATATATGAAAGATACACACATACAGAAGATGTGCGCATATACGAAAGTTTCACATATATGAGAGATATGTGATACAAAATATGTGCATATATAGAAGTTGTTTGTCTTCCATATATGCACATATTTCATATATGTGCATATATGAAAATTATGCATGTAGTAGATGCACATATATGAAAGTTAACTTCTATTAGATTACTTGTATCTATTTCTAGTGCTTTTGATTTTGTGCTAGAACAGATGGATGTGAAGACAACATTTCTTCACGGGGATCTGGAAGAGGAAATATACATGAAGCATATACGGAAGATCTGGGCATATACGGAAGATGTGCGCATATACGGAAGATGTGGGCATATACGGAAACTGGGCATATACGGAAGATGTGCGCATATACAGAAGATGTGGGCATATACGGAAACTGGGCATATACGGAATATGTGCGCATATACGGAAACCGGGCATATACGGAAGATGTGGGCATATACGGAAACTGGGCATATACGGAAGATGTGTGCATATACGGAAACTGGGCATATACGGAATATGTGCGCATATACGGAAGATGTGGGCATATACGGAAACTGGGCATATACGGAAGATGTGCGCATATACGGAAACTAGGCATATACGGAAGATGTGCGCATATACGGAAGATGTGGGCATATACGGAACTGCATATACGAAAGATGTGCGCATATGCGGAAACTGGGCATATACGGAAGATGTGCGCATATACGGAAGATGTGGGCATATACGGAAACTGGTCATATACGGAAGATGTGCATATACGGAAGATGTGGGCATATACGGAAACTGGGCATATATGGAAAATGTGGGCATATACGGAAACTAGGCATATACGGAAGATGTGCGCATATACGGAAGATGTGGGCATATACAGAAACTGGGCATATACGGAAGATGTGCGCATATACGGAAGATGTGGGCATATACGGAAACTGGGCATATACGGAAGATGTGCGCATATACGGAAGATGTGGCATATACGGAA
>APFE030831302.1:178841-213745 GCA_000404065.3 Pinus taeda
TTTTCAATTCACATAGCATGTTCCTCACAAACTATAACACTATGGATGTTTACTTGCACACTCACATCGAAAAATAAACTGAGATAATGATATTTAGTAAAAATGGTGTAGCATCATATAAAATTACATTTACATGAATCACATTGGCGCATATAACATTGATTTCCCATTATGAAGAAATAGCAAACCTATAGCAATATTCAACATTCAAATAGTAAAATTCTTTAACATAGTGCATCTTATTAATTAAATGCATAAACAAACTAAAGGAAGAACTTATCTATTTAAAAGTTGAAGGCCAACACCAACTTAGGTAGATCAATGTTCCACTTAACCATACACTTTGTTGCGCTTATTCTGTTTATAATAAGCCACCACAAAAAAATTATAAATTTGTTTTCTAAATTTTAAGCACAAATATATATATATATAGATAATGATCTATATAACTATTATATATTATATATAATATATATATTCTCTTGATCTCAATTTTAAAAAACATTTTTTTTTTTAAATGTAATAATAAAAGTGAGAATATTAAATCTCTTCATCAAGTGAGATTCTCATTAATTTTAACATTATAATTATCTAAATTTATTTATTTTTAAAAACACACACACACACACATATCTATACACACACACTTTCCATTTCAATTGCATAACACAATATATACAAAATACATAGAGTCTAGGAGGGCTTGCCAAAGTGGACATCAAGCCCTTGTAATAGTCCAAAATAATATAGCCGCATGGGAAACCAAGTTGTTCTACAATTCCAAAAAAAATTGGTTGATAGAAATAATAGAAAAATTTGATGATTTTATGATTAAAAAAAAACACTGTAACTTTCGAGGCCACCTCCTAAAATTGGGACAAAGCTATTACCCTACATAGCAGTACTAAAACACATCAAATCGAAACAAGATAAATCTAAAAATTAGTAGATGAAGGATGATACTCCAAGGGAGTCCTTAAGTTACCTCCATCTTGCATTAGCTAGGATTTTGAGAACACAAAGTACAAGCTAAGCTAGACAAAGGTGGGAGCAAATCCTCTTGAATTAGGATTGAATTTTCCTCAGAGCACTTTGACTTGCTTAAGCCTTCATAATCATTTGCATGCTCAACCCATTCTATTGCATGTTTAACTAATATTGGGATATTCTAAATATCCCTTGGACAGATTCATCAAATTTACTCTCAAAAAGTAAGAGATGTCGAAACTCTACAATCTCAAACATTTTTGGAGCTATGCCATACACTACCATGTCTCTCATATCCCAATATATTTATGCTAATCTAAAGTATCTTTTCTCCCCAGTCCTGGAATTTCTTATATCCTAGACACCTTAAATCTCCATTAGAATGTGAGCCATATACATTCCCTCTCGCCATTGTTGATCCTTCATATTAATGTCATCTATGCTAGCCTTAACCTCCTTTGGGAATTGACACATGAACCGGTTGTGTGTTTTCATCATATATCCCTATACATGGGTCACATAACACTACCCAAAACCTTGAGTTGACTTGTTCCTTTAAATCCAAACACATTTTTTTCCTTTTCCCCAATCCTTTTGAAGTAGTTGTTATTAAAGCTAAACCCCAAGCAAGAAGACAATTCAATTTCTAGTCTACCGTTGTTGCCAAGCTTCCGTAACCTTACCTTTATCCCCTAGAACCACTAAAACCCATATAGGAAATCCAAAGTAGAGAAATCATCAAACTAGATAGTTTAGAAGAGGATTCATAGAGCATAAATAAAAACTTTAGCCTTGAAATATGTTATATGCCCACATCACACTAAATCTATAAGTTATTTTCATCTTTGTAAATGATATTGTATTCAGGGTGAATGTCTTCTCATGGTACTAGTTGAGACCCTCAACCTTTTGATGTCCCTTAACCTTGTCATTTGTGCTTACCACACATTCAAACTCAACCGCCACATTTCCCTGCTTTGCATGCTCATTGAAACTCCCTAAGCCTAACACCCCATCAATGTAGCATTTGAGCTCTCTTTGATATTGAACAGTGATGTAATTAAAATTCCATATTGATTAATTTTATGCTTTGGCATTGTTTAATAAATTTATAATGCTTAATCATATGTTCAAACATTATTTAAAAAAGTTTGCCTTAAGAAGTTTTTAGTTTGGAAATGGACTAGTAATCATGGATATGTAAATAACATATATGCATCATAAAATGAACATGAATTTTATAACTTGTTCATATTGTTTGAAAATTCAATACTTTATATCTTAAGAATGTATTTTCTATTAATGTTTTAGTATATTTATTTTGATTATAAATTTTTAGATATAATATTTAGAAAAAAAAAATTATAAATTTGTTTTCTAATTTTAAACACATAATTTTTAAAAATAGATATATCTTTTGATTGTCTTAACTATTTAAAATAACATTTATAATAAAAGTGAGAATATTAGATCTTTTCATTAAATGAACTATTTTTATTAATTTCAACATGATAATTGTTTAAATTTATTTATTTTTAAAAAGATATAAAATATTATTAAAAAAAAATTATACATGAACTTTTAACTATATATAAATTTTTAATCAAGAAAATCATTATTTTAATTCCAATACCCAAATTTTAATTATATTTCCACTTTTTTTAGTGGTTTTGGTAAGAATACATCTTTAACAAGGGAATTGAACCGATGACTTCACATCAAGGAGTGCCTTAACAAAATACTCAATCACTGGCAATCCAAGCCAACATTCTATTCTGACATTTTTATAAATAAAAATTTTATATTTTAATTTAAATTTCTTTAGTTTACATTTTTTTATACTAGATAATATATTTTAAATAAATAAAATCAATAAATTCTATTACCTACTTATTCGTATATGTATATCTTTTCACTCATCATATCCACATTTAACCATGATATTTTTTTCAAAGATGGTGAGTGTCCAATGCTACAACCAACTTTCCAAGAATATCTTCAAACCAAAACATGAAATCCAAATTTTATGAATTTTATGATGAGTAACAATTTTTCAACATTTTTTTTCAACTCGGAGTGCAACCCATACAACTTCTACAAGAATCTGAACCTCCACTCTATTTTAAAGTGTGGCATCCTTACTTGGCCTGCCTTTCTAAATACATGTGACATGATGGCGGAAATCATTTTGAATACTTCAGACCACAAATATTGTTGTAGTTATTCCTTTACGAAATTTAGAATATTGTTGTAGATATTCCTTTACTAAATATAGAATGATCCATGGGCTCATTACCATTTATCTTTTGAGAAAAAAAAATGATTTCCATTACCACTCATTATAAAGTTTAGTAATAAGATAAACTAATTATGTTTGAATGGGAAAATATTACGAAGACGAATACATCCGAGAAATTAATCGATGCCAGCAACTTTTGTAAGTTTGGGCACTGTAACTGAACGAACAATAACAATGGACAGTAATCAAAGTCGAGATATTCAAGTAAATTAAACAATGGGTCTGAATTCATAATGAACAGAAACCCGTTCCATTTTTATGAGAGGACTTGCAAGCACCATCATTAATTCTCGCACATTAAACTATATGGCGTCAATGTAATAAAAAAGGGAATCCAATAACCTGAGATACGAATTTGTTTGAGTCATTAAGGTTATCTCATTCTGGGTTGTTAACGAAATGAGTATTTTTTCAGGGCAGAAAAAGCATAACGAAATGAGTATTACTTCTTACATTTTTACAGTTGGCATTAAAAAATAACCATTCAAAAAAATTGTGTTCAAAGGAAAACGCTAAAGCAAATGTCCTCATGGATCCATTTGAATTTACCACATTAACTAAAGTCTAATTCTCATGGAATTTCTGACAACAAATTCAATGTCAGGGTTATTATGACTCCATGAAATTGAAGCCTGTCCATACCAATGGTGCACAACCACACCAAAATAAACAAAAAACAGAGCGATATTTGTTTGTTGAGTGATCAAAATTCACCTGACTGCATATAGGATGAATGAATCCAAGTTTCTCCAAGCATCTTCGTCCTTATAGAAAATGGCATAAACGACAGCTTTACTCAGGGCCTCCACTCTCTGCTTCACCTCCACACTTTCGACACTCATTAAACTCCACACTGCCCTCTCCAATTCATTCCTTCCAACAACCCCTTTGACAGTTTTCATATCCACTGCTACTTTTTCTTCCCTTGCCAAAAGAAGAGCATTAGTCGTCTGGTCAACCTGCACAGGAAACATGATTATCGGAACCTCTGCTACCATGCTCTCCAGGCCCCTGATGTGCTCGACAAAGGTGTCTTTGGACTGAAGCTTCAACTTTCTTGAATGACAATGTACCGTCGAATTCTTCGAGATGGCGCGGTTTCAATTTCAAATTTCAAACCAGTTTAGAGTAATGAATGGCCGGGTTCAAGTTCTTGTTTCGGCGGGTTTCCAAATTCAAATGAGTGTACGATCTGGTGGTGGCGGTAAAGGCGGAGGCAACCGACTGACCGGAAATCGCAAGAGAGGAACTGCCAGAAACAATAATAATCGTATGCTATGATATGTATGATATCTCTGCAATGTCACATAGGGTGTATTGAATGCTCAATATTGCTTCCAATGTTCATGCCCATACATGATGATCTGCCGATGGCGAGTGTCCATGCATCATACATGCGATGATCTGCCGATGGCGAGACAGCCCGATGTCAGAACTCAACTGTACCTCTATAGCATTTATAATGCTATAGAGGTGGAAATAGGATTCGCCTGTTGAGAGCACGTTGGCAACGTCACCATCAAATGCATTTTCGTAGCTTCTGAATTACACGTGGGCCCACCGGCTCCTTACATTCCTCCACGTGGAACACTATGATGTCGACAGCAAGTCACATAAGTGGGTTGCCATGAAACCCACCATATGACCGTATGCCCGTCAGCTCCTACGGGTATGAGTGTTGGGTTAGCCCCACGTCCCTGTAGTTGTCGGGAAGGGAGCTGTCACGGCCAACTGCAGACATCTAGGCATTGCTTGATTTAACGCTTTGATGGAAACGGAGAGAATCGTAACCAGAAGTAAACAAAAGCATTAAAAGCGGTGGAGATTATTTATTTATTATTTTATAAATGTGGGATATTTTTTTTTTAAGAAATTGAATTTGTTTAGTTTTGTTGGTGAGATATATATGAAAAATTTAGGGAGATTTATTTGTAGAGATCACATCTCACTTGGTTATCAGCAAACCTTAACTTCTAAGGTGTCGAGGAGAATCAACCTATAACCTTAAGAAAAAATTAGAGAGATCTATCTATAGATCACATCTTACTGGTTTATTAGTAAAGTCTAACCCTGAAAGTGTCGAGGAGAATCAACCTATAATCTCCCATTAATAAAATACTTTAGTGATAAAAACTCAACTAATTAGGCCAATAGGCCTTCTTTTGAATTAGTTTAGTAGTCTACACTTTCATTCTCTAATTGACATCTGGCATATGGTTTTCTCTAACATCTGGCTACATATCTCTCCAAAACGGACGATTTCTCCCTCTCCAAAACCGTTATGATTTTTGTTGTGCATGACCTGCTTCCACGACCTACTGTCATAACAATGCTTCTAGTTTCTGCTGTGCACGACCCGGTTTCTATTGTGCACCACCTACTTCCACGACTTGCTGCCATAACAATGAAATTATGCTGTCGTTTGGCTTACAACTCATTTAATGTTCTGTTATACCCTGTTCAGAAGTTGTTCAGTGCTCATTCAATATTCTTCTATACCCTGTTCAGAAGTTTAGTGCTCAAGATCTCACAAACAGCCCAAGGAGACCAGAGAAGAAGTGCTAAAGCCCTTTAGGTAGGCGCTAAATGCAAAAATTTATAAGTATCTCCTGTTTCAAATGCTTATCCACACTTGATCAGCATAGAAAAATAATTACCTATTATCCAAACTAGTGAATACAAACTGAAGTGCATATGATGGTTTTTTTCCTTTATCTTATGTACCTGCTCCAAGATTGTATATATGTCGTGTGACAACATTCAAAACATTTGACCCTGTCTCTTGAAGAAGTACTTGAAAACACTTCAGATCAAAGAATCGATCTAGTGCTACTGTTAATGGTTTCTCATGAGAATGCTTGTATATGTCTTTCAAAATCTTATGAAGCTCAATTACATCAACAACATATTGTGTAGCACTAACTCTTGCACCAGTGCCACTTCCACTCAACTCATTTCTTGTCCCCAAAATGAAAATATTGGTTGTCAAAATGTTGTACAAATAAACTAGATTAGCAAACCACCAATACTGAAAGAACTAATGATAGAAGGTCCAGTTAAATGAGATTACCAAATTCCCATGCATATATCTTATAACCATCGTCGACTGTGTACTAAATAAAGTTGCGAGCATTGCTTGAATTCTAAGGACCTCCCCCAAGACCATCCACATATATTTGACCTGTGGGTTTCGAACCTACGACATTGTGTTGTTCAAAGCCTCCCCTGCACACCAACTCACTCAGAAACCGCCAATGATGTGGGTGATTGGTTTGAAGAGCCTATTCAGAGGGTCGAATCTGGTAAAGACTTGAGGGCAAAGATATACGCAAGGCTTACAAGAGAAAATCTCAATCAAGACTCTTCTTCATCAGTTGAGTCACCAAATGTCGGTTGGGTGAATGATCTTGTCAAGTAATGGATTCAAGGTTTTAAGTTTTTCTTCATTCACGGGTATTGATCCTTTGATGAATTCGTAACTTTATTTTGATTGTTTTTCATATTTTTAGAAGTTGGGGACTTCAGTGGTTTTTACTCAAAGCCATGAGAATAGTGTTGCATGGCCGAGTTCGCCATGGGGAAAAGAATTACTAAACCTAGGGAATGTACAGATGAAGATGGGTTGACCTAATCATAAATTTACAAGTTGAAGCCAACTGAGCTATAGTGCAAAGTGACAACGAGTTTTTGTGAGGGAAATGATGTCGGCCCTCTCTATTTTGCCTTGACCAACAAGTTGCACATATATTTTGGTAGATGGTAGGTCGCTTGTTGGGTAGAGCCTGCCTTTTGTTAATTTTTTGGGGATGTAGCTTAACATCCTATGATGCTTTGTATATAACAATATTAATAATCAATCGATCGTCATATTAACCATAGTAGTGAATACTTCCATTGTATGGGTGGATTAATAAGGCATTCATCCTTTTGGTACATTATTTTTGCTAGATAGAATAATTTTATGTACAGGAAGCATAATGCATAGGGCAGTCGAGTTAGGTTAGGTGACTGTTCGGTACAGACCAGCAGTGCCTGCCATTGTGTAAAAACAATTATCATTTTCAATTCATTTGAATTTAATGCCATTAATGTGGTTATATATTTCAATTAATGGTCAGTTTAATCTATAGATTGTGGAAAGTAATGCTTTCCATTACCCTGTTTTTGCGGAAAACTTGTTCAGCTTGTCCCATCTGTCCATGGTAAGACAACCTTTTGAGAACCCAAACATCTTAGAAGCATCCCTAGCAAAAGGATGATAGGGTTGTGCCAGAGGTCCAATGTCATATATCAATTTGTCTTGGAAAGTTCCACCCAACCTGATTTTGAGTGGTGAGAACGTTGCATGCCACCATAATTTCCCATTGTATCATACTTCTTTCTGGACAATGTTACATACCTTGCACACTATCTTATTGAAGCGAAAAAGTTTAAAACAAAAAAGCACTTTGCCTCAATGCCATTTTTACTCGCGCAATGGCCAGGTTTAAATCCCATTGAGCATGCCTCACCTGATAAGGGATTGTAACAAAGTAGAGAAGATAGTGTTTATGTAGGTATGGTAACCACTTGTTCCCATTGTACACTAAATGGATTCTCATAGTCCCTGAGGGGCAAAAGGTTACCCTGTTTTTGCGCCAAACTTGTTCAGCTTGTCCCATCTATCCATGGTAAGACAACCTTCTGAGAACCCAAGCGTCTTAGAAGCATCCCTAGCAAAAGGATGACAAGGTTGTGACAAAGGCCTAATGTCGTATATTAGTTTGTCTTGCAAAGTTTCACCCAACCTAATTTTGAGTGGTGAGAACGCTGCATGCCACCGTAATTTCCCATTGTATCAGACTTCTTTCTGGACAATGTTACATATCTTGCACTCTATCTTATTGAAGCTAAAAAGTTTTAAAACGGAAAAGCACTTTGTCTCAATGCCACTTTTTCTATTCATGTCTTAGGCTAATATCCTAATGCATTAGTTTTGAGGATTCAAAATTTATCAACAAGTGCTTCACTGAACCTATGAGGCAGAATGTCAGTTGGGCTATAGTCTAGTGGTAAGTAGGAGTGTTTACCCCACGATGACCAGGTTTAAATTCCGTTGAGCATACCTCACCTGATAAGGGATTGTAACAAAGTAGAGAAAATAGTGTTTATGTAGGTATGGTAACCACTTGTTCCCACTATACACTAAATGGATGCTCATAGTCCCCGAGAGGCAAAAGGGTTTACATCAACAAATGCATTCTCAACTTCCAATGTTTAGTTTTATTAATCTTTGTTGTGTCCACTTTAAAGTTTGGATGTTTGGAGGTCTCTTTTGACCTTTTAACCTCTGCCAATAAGTACATCCTCCCTTAAATTGGTGGAGAAGTCTTTTGTTCTTTCAAAGATAAGGTTGATTATACCTTCACTCTCTTAGAATATATCCACAACTTTGTAACAGAGTTTAGGGATGGATAAGGGTGATCAAGAGATTTGATCCTTTTTTCAATGAATACGGACTATAGATGGATATTATATTAGTCCTTATGTCTCCTTGAACAAGGCTTGTATGCCCTCCAAATGCTTTCACTAGGTTTGGTCTTATTTATGTAATTTTCTACTATTTACTCTACTTTCTATACAACACCTTTCATACCCCTGCCAAGATCTGTAAGGACCAATTCAGCTAAACGCAACTCATAATAGAAAATTGGAGAATTATTTTAATAGAAGGAACAACCATAATTTTTTCATTCGGAATTTCCTCTCCTTTCTTATTATTTAGAGTGATTTCTCCATTTTGGGTTGGGAGTTAGGCTGACATTTTTATTTTTATTTTAGGGTTTGATTTCTCCAGTGGGGCGGGGCTAGATGCGAATCTATGCCTCCATTCTCCCCATCACTTGTGCTAGAATTTGTTAATTGTTGTCATAAAGGCACTCACAATTAATTGTTTAGCCACTATAAGCCTTACAAACTGGCCTAGCAAAATCACAAACTTGAAATACATCATAATATTAACCATTTTTGTTATGATGCCCAAAGTGAGCAATCATTTTTCTTCCTACAACTGATGACACTGTGGATGGGTCTATTCTCTTGAAATGCTCAGAATGTTGTTCCACAAAGTCTTCGTTCTTTGCTACTGCTTCCTCTTGTCCAAAGGAACCAAAGATTTTGCTGGTGAGGCACAAGGGACCTCAAAACTACAAACCTAGGATGTTGCTCCAGCTCCAAATGTCGGACTCCCTCCTCAAATTCTTGTATTAAATCTTCTTGATCTTACAGTTTCTACCTAATACACTCTTCCCCTACTTCCACAAGGATTATTTTCTTTTTATGCTTGTCCAGCTGGGTATTCATCCTAAGCATTTGTGTTCTTGATGGCTTTACTTATTTTTCATAATTGTGCTTCCAATCCCTTCAAAATGTCTCCATTCTCCCCATCGCTTCTGCTAGAATTTGTTGACTGTTCTCACAAAGGCACTCACAACATCTAATTGAATAAAAAATGTGGTCTCAGTGATTTGCCTTTTCGCTTGATCCAAAGTATATAACTTGAGTATTAGCCCATAATTCTTCTATCATATCAAAATATGAAAAACAAGTATACCCATACAAGATCTCATGGTTGGTTTTTTGTTGATATTGAAAAAAGCATTGTCTTTTTGAAACTGAAGAGAATCTTGAATTAAAAGTGTTGGCTTCATGGTAAGTCCCTGATAGTATCCTTACTCCCTCCTTCCTCACCCTAAAACTAACATTGTTGATGATTTGGTGTTATGCCTTGTGACCTTCATTCAACATTGAAGTGAAGTCAAATTTTTTGACCCTTCATCTTCCATTCTTATAACCGTGCCTTGAGAGATGTGTAGTAACCACTTGTACTTTTTTTATCTTCTGCAAAAATTCAACAATTCTAGCTTCATAATTCTATCGACCTCTCTTTATACCTTTTGAGACAATTGCTAATTAAACTAAATCCATATATATAATTATATTTATTTACTCTAATCATATATACATATAATAATTATTACTTTACTCTATATAAATTATATTTCTTAATTATCTGTGATTTTTAAATTATATCCTATCCAGTTAATTAATTATAAATAAAAAGTCATAATTAATAATATTTTTTTCATTTATTTGCTTTGCTTTCATAAATTGTGCAAATGCCAATGTCAATGGTTGGTTTTTCTTTTAAAGTACACATGAACAATAAAAAAAACTTCCACCCCTTCTTCTTATGTTTTGAATAGTTTATATTTCTCATATATTTTATACTAGAAAATTTCCACCGCCTCAATTGTGCAAATGCCAATGTCAATGGTTTTTCTTTTAAAGTACATACACAATTAAAAAAAATTCCACCACCTCTTCTCATGTTTTGAATAGTTTATATTTCTCATATATTTTATACTAGGAAAATGTCGCTTTCTTAATTTTTCGATCATTTCTTCATCTAAATTATTTCATTACTTTTCATTGAGATTTTTAGAACAAATATATGATTATCTCCATTTGTGGATAGGTGGAATAACGATAGTTTTACCATATATCACATGCTTTTTCAAGATTCATGTTTGTTTGATTGAGAGTTTATTTTCAAGTCTTTTTCTTAATTTACTAATTTGCTGGTTTAGATTAGTTATTGAAAGATACTCTGGTTTATATTTTTGGATTTCTAACAATTTTTCTGGTTATTTGTGTTTTTTTTTTTGGGTATATATGAGAAATTTGAAGTCTAAATTTGACTATTAAATGAAGATAATTAATAGTTAGAATAAAAAATAAAAGTGATTTTTGGGTAGATATTTATATGAAATTTGAGCCTTGAATTTCACAATTTACATAATACTTCATAATACAATGCTAATTAAATTGTCGTTTTGTAGATAAGAATAACAATTTTTTTAAAGAGAAATAAAGAAAATTATATTTTTAACAATATTTTTTACTTATATTCTTGTAGGTTCACTCAAATTGTAAGTAAAGATACTTATTTGATGTAGAGTCAAATTCTATATGACATGAGCATCCACTTTGCATACTTTTAATATACTAACAATAAAATAAATTCTAATACATGAAATATATATATATATGTATGTCAATAAATTGTGATTTATTCTTTTGTACCACACTTAATTGAGAACTTGGAAATATATAATAATATCTATATTTTTCAATAAAATTCTATATGGAGGTAAAGTAAGATATCATTTATAGAATATCTAAATTTTAGCTTTAAACTTGAAGATGTGAGGCTAGGCTATGTTAAATATTTGACCCATGTCAATACTAAACTTTGTAGAATGACACCTTATCCACAAGCAGTGAAAATTTCGATAAGTTGATCTTCATAACTTAGTTGTAAAAGATGTGGTGAACTTGAATTTATTAAATTTTGAAATTAGATATCACTTCTTAGTTCACCTCTATTACTAAAGAAAGAAATTTTAACATGTTACTTGAGAAGTAATATTCTATTTTGTAAATATGTTAATTTATGTATTAGTATAGTTTTATTTTAACTACTAATTCTAGATCTATCAAGTTTTTAGAGGGATTAAATTTCTGGAGGTGTAAACTTCTTTTTTTTGAGTATAAAATTTGAGGAAAGATATGCATCTTGAGAGATTTAATACCTCCTAGAGCTTATAAATCATAACATAGATAAATTATTAATAATTAATAATTATAATTATTAGTTTAATTTTCTTAATTTAATTTCTATTTTTATGTAATTTCATTGAGTTAAAATGTTATATATATATGTGTGTGTGTGTGTGTGTGTGTATGTATATAGAAACAAGTGTACTATAACATACATATAGGTAGTTTCCAGTAGAGTTTATAGTCAGAATAAGATTTTATTGATTACTAATGGCATACTCATAACCCTATTTGACATAATTCTCAGTATCTTATTCCCTCCTAATTGATAGCTCAGTGATAAGCCCTATCTCAAATAGAGATAGGAACAGACATGTACCTCAAGTTGTTTATTTAGATCTTTCAAGCCTAGTGACTTCTTCTACTGGTTGGACTTTATACCTCCTAAGTCTGGGGACTTCTTCTACGTGCAAATATGACCTTTTAGTCAGTTTTCGAGCCTTAGATGGAGGGGTACCAAGGAGGCAAGCGGTCAACGGGCAAGCAACCCACTTTGAACAAAACACCTCTCTCTGTTCACTGAAACCGACAAGCAGCGTAATAACCTGGCAAGCATATAAAAACCACCTCTTTATACCTGCCTACCTTTATTTGTAACCAAAGCCCCTTAACTGGAAGAAGGAAGCGGGGTAACTATTTCCTAGCCTCCCATGGAATTCAGGCACGAAGTGAGCAAGTTCCCTAACAAAAAAAACAGAGTTTGTTCTCTGCCCTTGCCAATGTGTCATATCCATCATTAATCGTTCATCGTGATCGCTATTGCTGGCCAACACCATTGCTATTGAATCACCAACGCCAATCAACATTGAACTAATTGTTAGAGAAGAGCATCAGCTCAGGTAATGAGGAATCACATTATCACATTACATTATTGGTTGAGGAGGTTTAGGAGATTGCTACCGCTAGCATTAGGAATAGGAGGCATTATATCTATTCAACTAAACTAGAAAGACATATTGCTAAGAGACAGCTTAAACGAAGAAGACATCAGTCACTCAACAATCAATGGCTCGCAAACTGGTAGGCACCAGACAAGGAAAACCAAGAAACTCATTCATTATATATGATCCTCCCCCTATATCTTGAGGTATAAAATGACATGCAATAAGATCATTATATATGTGATTGCCCTATATTGAGTTGGAATCAAACTCGGGCAATCAAAATAGTCAATCAAAGAGGAAGGGCCAAGCCAAAAAGAATCCACTGACTCCCAACCCAACTAGGATGGTTGGTTCCTTGATCCTTTTGGTTCTAACTAAGAATCCTATTTTTTTACTCTAAAGAGTAACACTTTTTTTGGTGTACTTTTTCCCCTTGATCCAGCTAGAAAGAAAGAGAGAATTTCATGCTCACCGAATGAGCAGCCTTGCCTCATCAATATGGTGCCACTCACTTTAGGTTGGTGGACCTGAGGGGACTGACATGTCGCAACCCATTGTTGGGGTGTCCCAGGTTAGGGATCCGAGGCAGCCTTGCCTCATTGCTATAGGGTACCACTCGTCCATGTATAATAACTGGTGGACTTAAGGGGAGCTTTGGTTATGTAAGCTTGAATAAGAGTAATTACTATACCTGTATCCGACATCATTGATTCACCTTATTCCACATATCTATGCCATCAACTAAGCCCCTCCTTATTGATTATAGAATCACATTAGTTGGATCGAGTTAGTAGATATGGAACCTGCTTGTTTACATTATTATAGCTGTTAATAAGATCTATATCATAGATTGAACACCATTGATTATCAACACTATTATAAAGGTTTAGAGCAATATAGGAGACTCTTTTTTTTGTCTCCCTTTGTGGCTACTGGTCAAGTCGTAGTGGAACATATATAGATTAGGTGATCATTAGTCTTGATGTTCGGACTGAAATCAAACTCCTAGTGTGACGGGCGGTGTTGTACAGGTGCCAGGTAACATATTCACCACGACATGCTTTGATCTGCGGATTACTAGCGAGTTCCAAACTCCACTGTTCTCGAGTTGCAGAGACAATCCGAACTAATGCAATCTTTTCGGATTCGCTCCACCTTACTATGCCTTCCCATTTTCATCCCGATTATAGACATGTTTGTGGCCCAAACCCATAAGGGCCATGTGGACTGACGTCATCCCCACCTTCCTCCAGGTGCTCGTTGTCCACCTAGCTGCTCAAAGTTGAGCATTGTCTGATGGATTTGTTGTGTTTATAAAACAACCTGTCGCCTTTGTGGAGTTGGGGTCCCGATACTCTCTGGCTTGAGTTTTCTATTGTGTCAGACCCATTGTTGTTATTTGACCGACACATAACTGACTCCTTGTGTTTGGGGTTGCCCAACCAGGATGGTTGGTCCCTTGATCCTTTTGGTTCTAACTAAGAATCCTATTTTTTTTACTCTAAAGAGTAACACTTTTTTTTGGTGTACTTTTGAATTATCACCTGAGCCCCGTGGGTTACTGCCCTAGACTAGATGGGAAAATGGATACTGCTTATACTGCCCCCATTCCCATAGCACGAGGCTCGTACACGTAGAGGAGGATTTACGAGAAAACAATCGGTTGAAGAATTCGATCAATGGAAAACCAACTCGACAACCATTGAAGTAGGAGCTTCTATTACTAACTTGACCGAAAAAAGTAGAAGGTAGAACATAAGATATATATGCAATACATGGAGTAAAGGGATGATGTATATGCTTGCAACCTCCTCCTCTTCCCATCCTTCTTTCCATTCATTCCTTCATTCCTTCTTAAATCCCTTCCTATTGAATTCATAAGGAAGGGAAGGGGAGAATGATCCTAAACGAATGACCCATTATGCATAGACGGGAGAACGCCCAGAGATTCTCGAATGCTGGCTATCTTATCACAGACAGAAAGGGAGCCCACATCTAGGCTAGCTTCAGTCTAGGTCCATTTCCTCCTTTTTACACTACCTCTTTTTCAAGATCCATATCCACCTCCACATCCATGATCCAGAAGGGGTCCTTATTGGCCCGAACCTTAAAAAAAAGCCTAGCTTTGCTTTGTCCCACCCACCCACAAACTAAAAGTACCTATCAGAAATTTGATCTGGGTTGCTCGGGACTTGAACCCGGAGCTCTTCAAATGGAGTGGATGATGTACTCCTTCAATATCAGTAAGAGTGAGAAATATCTCCCCAAGCCGTGCTTGCATTCTCATTGACCGGCTTTCCCCATGTAATTTATCTATTTCCTAATCATTTTAGTTTCGGTAGGAAAATCAAAATGATTCTGATCGAGCCACCCCTATTATCTATCTTCTTATCCTACCCCTGACATAACTAGTCCTTAGGTGAAAGTAAAAAGGCAAGCAATCGCCAACATCAATCAACATTGAACATCCACATCGGAATTCTTTCACCACCTTGGTGGGTGTTGCTATGTCTGGCTTTAATGAGGAGGCTATGTGTATATATACATAGTTAAAATGTTTAGATAACATAACATGACATTACAACATCTCTTCCATACTGGATTTGAGAGTGTTCAATGTAAAAATGTAATTAAACTAAATAAAAAACACTTATCATTCTACAACCCAATATGAGGGCCATATGTAAGTACATCTGTGCTCAAAGTGAAATTGACATGTGCCCCTCTTAAAAAGAATAAAATATTGCAATGTCAATGATAATACAAAACAAAATGAATATGTTATTCATGTTTAGTTAGTTAGTTCTCCATATGACGTAATATAATTTCATGTAAAGAAATTAGAAGTAAAAGAAATCCATAAGTAAGATGTTTAAACCTTGTACTTTTCAAAAATACTTCAATATAGGATTCAAACAAAATATTTGAAAATCTATGTTAACTATTTAGATATCAACTTCATATATATCTATATATAGAAAAAATATGTTAAAATAAAATATTCAATATGGGTTATCAATAAAATATTATAATACATTAATAACAAAAAACCATTTTAATATGGCTGGATAAAATGTCTTGATCACATGTTATATAAAATATTTTAATGTCAACTATGTATATATTATATATTGCTTTAAAATTATGCCAAAGGCTTCTTATTTCAACTTAAGGTGGATGACGATCTGTTGATTTTTTTTTTTTTTTTGAACGGCCTAGATTGATTCTAAGGGAGTGTGCTCAACATATGCTTAGTCTTAATATTTATCAATGGTTGTAGTATATTACAGAGTTTGTTAGGTTGTATTGGCTTTTAATAAATTTAAAAAATTATATTGATGCCAAGTGGCTCCCCACCCACTAGTTTTCTAGGGATTTGAGATTATTCCAATTCTAATAAGTTCCTCATTATTATTTATAACATTCATTTACATATAAGCAAATTTTATTTAGCAAAATGGTCCATTACTTTTAATAAATTAAAAAAATTAGATTCGTGTTCCTCCATGAAAAATTCCTCATTATTATTTATAACATTCATTTATAGATAAGAAAATTTTATTTAGCAAAATAGTCCATTACTTTTAATAAATAAAAAATAATAGATTTGGTGTCATGTGGCCCCTACCCACCAATTTCCTAAGGATTTGAGATTATTCCAATTCTAAAAAGTTCCTCCATGATAAGTTCCTCATTATTATTTATAACATTCATTTATTATTAGTATTATCATCATCATCATCTAATTTAAGGTCACAACCAATCCACAGACCAAATTGGTGTATGAGACCCCCTTGTTAGTGGGAGAAGGGACCCATTATAACATTCATTTATTATTATTATTATTATCTAATTCCAAATTGGTGTATGAGACCCCTTTGTTTGTGGGACAAGGGACCCATTATAACATTCATTTATTATTATTATTATCTAATTCCAAATTGGTGTATGATACCCCCTTGTTTGTGGGATAAGGGACCCATTATAACATTCATTTATCATTATTATTATCTAATTCCAAATTGGTGTATGAGACCCCCTTGTTTGTGGGACAAGGGACCCATTATAACATTCATTTATTATTATTATTATTATCTAATTCCAAATTGGTGTATGAGACCCCCTTGTTTGTGGGACTTTGGGTCCCCATTATAACATGCACTTATTATTATTATTATCTAATTCCAAATTGGTGTATGAGACCCCCTTGTTTGTGGGACAAGGGACCCATTATAAGATTCATTTATTATTATTTTTATCTAATTCCCAATTGGTGGATGAGACCCCCTTGTTTGTGGGACAAGGGACCTAAGGGACCCATTATAACATTCATTTATTATTTTTTATTATCTAATTCCAAATTGGTGTATGAGACCCCATTCTTTGTGGGAGAAGGGACCCATTATAAGATTCATTTATTATTATTATTATTATCTAATTTCAAATTGGTGTATGAGACCCCCTTGTTTGTGGGACTTTGGGTCCCCATTATAACATTCATTTATTATTATTATTATCTAATTCCAAATTGGTGTATGAGACCCACTTGTTTGTGGGACAAGGGACCCAAGGGACCCATTATAACATTCATTTATTATTTTTATTATCTAATTCCAAATTGGTGTATGAGACCCCCTTGTTTGTGGGACAAGGGACCCAAGGTACCCATTGTAACATTCATTTATTAATTTTTATTATCTAATTCCAAATTGGTGTATGAGACCCCCTTGTTTGTGGGACTTTGGGCCCCATTATTGTAACATTCATTTATTAATTTTTATTATCTAATTCCAAATTGGTGTATGAGACCCCCTTGTTTGTGGGACTTTGGGCCCCATTATTGTAACATTCATTTATTAATTTTTATTATCTAATTCCAAATTGGTGTAATTTTTATTATCTAATTCCAAATTGGTGTATGAGACCCCCTTGTTTGTGGGACTTTGGGCCCCATTATTGTAACATTCATTTATTAATTTTTATTATCTAATTCCAAATTGGTGTATGAGACCCCCTTGTTTGTGGGACTTTGGGCCCCATTATAACATTCATTATTATTATTATTATCTGATTCTAAATTGGTGTATGAGACCCCCTAGTTTGTCTAGGGAGGCATACATAATCTACACCCCTCCAGTTTTGAACCTGTGACCTCTTAGGAGGAAACATATGCTCTTAACCATTGGGCCCACTCATATATAAGCAATTTTTATTTAGCAAAATGGTTCATTTTACAATAAGATGGGTAATTCCTTTTTTTTACTTAAGTTAAAGTTGACCCATAATCTTTTTATACATTGTTAATGTGTACATTAGTAAGACATTCTTCATGTTAGTTTGTTTTTGTTATATTTATGAAGCCTTTGGCTATATCAACCAATTAATATTTTTAATGTGATTGTACTGGTTATGCATATATTATATAAATCTCTTAAAAAATAAGTTTTGTGGTTAAAATGTTTGAAGTGGTTTCATTGTTTTACACGTTGGTCCTTTTTGAGGTATATATTGTTTTGTTAAAATTCAAAAAAGATTTTTTGGACTATAGTGTTAAAAAATACAATTTAAACAATGAAAAATTAGACATTGTATTTTGTACTCTAAAAGAATTTGCACCTAAGGAATTATGATCTCTCTCAACTCATGTTAGATCTATGTTGGTAAAATATTTTGGTTGTGAGATGAAAGATGATTTTTGGATGGTATTGGCCCATGGTATTGTACCAAAGCCTATTCACAACTTAGTAATATCCATGGTAAAGTGGGGGTCAATATCCATGGTTAAAATCTTGTTATATTGTAAGTATTAAGTTTTTATATGCATATTAATGAAATTTAAATATGATCACAAAATTATTATTTTAACTTATAAGATAAAATGGATCTCAATAGATAGCTATTATTTATATCTTATATATTTTAATATGATATGAGTTTACATATATCTTAAAAGTAATTATAATATTTTTGTTTTTAGATTTAATTAAAAAATGTTATAAAAATTAAATTCAAATTTATTCTGATTGTAAAAGGAGAGATGGTTTTTGGGCATGTGGTATTGATGAGCCATGGTATCCGCCCATGGTATTGTAAAAAAGGCTATTTACAAGTTAATAATATCTATGGTAAAGTAGGCGTGAATATCCATGGCTGAAAATATTGTTATATTTTAAGCTTATTGTAACTATTAAAGTTTTTATGTGCTTATTAATTAAATTTAAATATGGTTACAAATCATTATTTTAATTTATAAGGTAAAATCAATCTTAACTCATAACAAATTGAATTTTATTATATTTATTACTTTTAATTTTTTTGGACACTATAAAATCATTCCATATTAGGTTTTATATTATTTTTAACTTTTTATTATTATGTAATTGAGCCGACATGTAAATATTTACAAATATTTTGTCTTGGCAATAAGCCTATAAAAGTTTTCTAATCTCATCAAAAATTACATCAAAATTACAACTCTTAAGATTGAGATAATTCAGAGTGTCGAGAGCGGCAAGGAGGAGTAGCGCGCGCATCTAGAGCAAGCCATCGGATCGACCCCAGCATCGCAGTGATCTGGGCCTTGGCCTCAGCCATGGCCCCCCGGGATTCATCTCAGGAGGATCCTGAGAAAATCTTCTAAGATCTGGTAAAATCTCTCCGTCCTCTGCGCCCCAGACCTGCAATCTCAAAATTCGTTAAGAAACTTGACATTCTTCAGGAAGTTTAGCTTCCCCCAACTCTTCCTCGTATGGCAACACTTTCCTTGGTTGAGAAAGGAATCATCGGGCAATTTACTGGTTTATGGCCATCGCCAAGAACGGTGCAAAGATGGGTAGAACGCAACTGGTCTGACAAGATCTCGGGGAAAATATCAATAAGATTTT
Source organism: Pinus taeda (assembly GCA_000404065.3). Lineage (NCBI taxonomy): Eukaryota > Viridiplantae > Streptophyta > Pinopsida > Pinales > Pinaceae > Pinus > Pinus taeda. The sequence continues at coordinate 198,557 of APFE030831302.1, forward strand.
GTGGGAAAGGCTATTACACATTTCACTTTGAATCTAAAGCAGACAAGGATCTGATCTTCAGAAACGGGCCTTATTTCATGGACTCCAGAGGTCTCTATCTTAATAAATGGACCCCTGATTTTGATCCGGAGCTGGATATCCCCAGTGCTATTCCAGTTTGGGTTCGTCTCCCCCATCTCCCACTCCACTGCTAGGGAGACGAATCGGTTAAGGCAATAGGGAATGCGGTTGGCAAATACATTGATAGAAGCGAGCCCAAGGACAACATGCAAGCCTGTGCAAGGATCTGTGTCGAGGTGGATCTAGGAAGAGGACTACCTAAAGCAATAAAGCTAAAAGTGGATGACTGGAGCCATATTCAGCAGCTGGACTACGAGAAGATACCATTCAAGTGCAAGGTATGTCACAAATATGGACATTTTGCGAATAGATGCACTAAAATTGTTAATTTTGATAATGAAGAGCAAGATGGACATTGGGAGCCTGTCAAAAAGAAGAAATATGTCCCCCCCTCCAAACCTGCTACGAACTCTGACATTCCTAGTCCTTCCATTCAGCGCCCCCCTTCCCCTCCTCCCTTCCCCTCTGGCCTCTCTCAAGATCCACCTATCCCTTCCTCCTCCAACCCCTTTCTTATCCTTTCCGCTGATGATTCCATTCCTGACAAGCCCGCTTTAGACCCCTCTGATTCCCTTCTGCCCCCGATCTCCTCTTCTCAACCCTCCCTTGAGGCCCCCCCCACAAGGACCACCAGGAGTTCCTCAAAATAACATGGAGCAACAAGTGATACATATAAGAAACCGGGACCTGGCAGAAAATCCGCTAAGCAACACAGAGATGAGAATGCCCAGAAGGACATTGCTATGGGCATTCAAACTCCAATGGAATCCTTTATCATTGGACACCACGAGAAAGAGGCTACTAGAAAAGATCAAGAGAGGCGAGCACCTCTCCGCACACCCAATGCATCATGATGAAAATCCTTTCATGGAACAGCAAGGGATTGGGGTACCCCTCCAAAATAGCAGCCCTCAGAGATTTACTTTACAGTGAGAAGCCTGAAATAATGTTGATTCAAGAAACAAAACAAGACCAGCAAGAAATGAAAAAAATCATAGACCATCAGAAGCAGTACTTAGGAAGTATTAGCAGCTCTAGAGGAGCCTCAGGAGGGATAGTCACCATTTGGGACAACCATAAATGGATTTGTAACTCCACAACTATCAACCAAAATTGGATTAGAACTAATCTTGAAAGCAGAACAGGGGATAGAAACATAGTCATATACAATGTTTATGTACCCAATCACTACAAAGAGAAGGATTTTTTTTGGGACAACTTGAAGAAAAGTATCGAAGGAGAAAGCACTACAAATCTCATAGTCGCTGGAGACTTTAATCTGATCCTTCACGCCAACCAAAAAAGAGGAGGAAATTTTGCTCTTGATCCTTTCAAAAGCCATCTAGAAGCCATTATTCAGGGGAATGAATTAGTGGACATCGTTCCTAAAAACCGCAGATACACCTGGAGAAACCAAAGAATTGGAAGTGGGAACATTATGGAATGTCTTGACAGATTTCTGGTCAATATATCGTTCCTTACAATCTTTTCTGTTGGTTATACCAACATCCTCAGCACTTCTGCCTCCAACCACTACCCTATCTCCTTAACTCTGGAGGCACATCGCCCTCTTGGTCCGATTCCCTTTAAATTCAGCCCTTTATGGAATCGAAATTCTACAGCCAGAGTGATCGTTGAGGCTGTCTGGAGACAACATGTGGAGGGGTCGCCAAGCTTCATATGGGAGACCAAATTAAAGAAAGTCAAGATGGCACTCAAAGATTGGGCCAAAGATAGTTATCAGGAACCAAAGGAGATAAAAAAGAGAGTTAAAAAAGAATTAGAAGAAGTGCAAAATAAGATAGAAGAGCAAGGTCTATCTCATCAATACAAAGAACATGAGAACGCATTGCATGAGCAGCTAACTCATGTCAATAGGGAGGAAGAAATAAAGTGGTGAATTAAATCTAGGCAATTATGGTTACAAGGGGGAGATAAAAATACAACTTATTTCCATAAACAGGCCACTGCTCGAAAGCTCAGAAATAATGTAAATGCAATCATGGACAGTGAAGGAAATAGACATAGCACTCAAGAGGCCATAAAGAAGGTTGCCTCCAAACATTACAACGACCTCCTCACTGAACTCCAAGGGGCAGAATATTACTCAGACTTGCTTTAGCACTTGCCCAAGGGCATCACCAAAGAGATTAACGATATTCTAAATAGTGAGATCGACGAAGAGGAAATCAAAAGAACAATCTGGACTTTGCATCCAGACAAGGCCCCTGGGCCTGACGGATTTCCCATATGCTTCTATAGGGAATTCTGGAACTTGATTAAGAAAGATCTGGCAAAGATGTTTAGATGGGTGCAAAGAAAAGGGAAACTGGGAGGATTCACCAACTCCACTTTCCTCGCTCTCATTCCCAAGGAGAATAGGCCCGCTTCCTTCTCTAGGTTTTGGCCCATATCCCTCTGCAATTCCTCTTACAAAATTTTCACCAAAATCCTAGCTATGAGACTCAAGCCTTTTCTTCCCTCCCTCATATCTGAAAATCAAGGGGGGTTTATATCCAATAGACACATCCATGACTCCATCCTTCTTGTTCAAGAAGCCATCCAATCAAGCCTATCCAGGCAAGAGAAAGGATTTGTGTTAAAGCTTGACTTAGCAAACACCTTTGATAGAGTAAGGCGCTCCTTCTTGTTCGTAGTTTTAAAAAAGATGGGCTTTGCATCTCCCTTCATTAATACTATCGCTGCCTGTATTTCTAACCCATGGATCTCCCCTCTGGTCAACGGTCGTCCTGGTGAATCCTTCCAATCCACCCGGGGTCTCAGACAGGGCTGCCCTCTCTCCCCTTATCTTTTCATTCTCATGGCAGAATCATTCAGCCAAGCCTTGGACCACAACAGAAGAGTGAGTCTTATAACTGGAATCAAATTTGGAAATGGAGTCAAAAACATTAACCATTCTCAGTTTGCAGATGACACATTACTCATTTGGGGCGCCTCTACTACTATTGCAAGACGGTTTAAGAATCTGCTAGATCAATATATGGGGTATTCAGGAGGGGCAGTAAACTTCCATAAAAGCTGTGTTTACGGATGGAATATAACAAACCAAACTGCTCATAGCATAGCTAGCATCTTTGGTGTCACATGTAATCTTGAATGGAATCACTTCTCCTACTTGGGCATGCCAGTGAGTTTGGGGCCTCTGAAGGTGGAAACTTGGAACGAGATAATCGACAAAGTAAAAAGAAAAGTGCAGCAATGGGGAACAATGTGGCTTAACCCTACGGGCAGACTCATCCTCCTAAAATCAGGTATCACTTCTCTTCCTCTTTATTGCTTCTCTTTATATCAGGCCCCCGCCATTTTTCATCATAAATTGGAAACCGCTCTTCGCCATTTTCTCTGGCAAGGGAGAAAGAATGACAAGAGTAGGTTCAACTTGGTAAGTTGGAAACATGTCATTCAATCTCAAGACAGAGGGGGACTTGGAATCAGATCCCCAAAAATCTTAAATTTAGCCTTTGGTGTGAAAATGGTTTGGAGGTTAATAATTGGACCCACAGCATGGTGGAAAAAGGTGTTGGAGATCAAATACCTCAACTCCCCCAGGGCACATTTCCTTGACTCCAATATGCCAAACAGAGAATCCACTAAAATCTGGCGGCTATGCAAGAAATCTCTTCCTATTCTTAAGCAAAATACTTCGAAGGTTCCAGGTGGGGGAAAAAACATCAATTTTGGATCAGATAAAATCATGGGGCTTCCACCCTTGAACACACATCAAGAAGCTATTCCTATTATCAAGTATCTCAATAGCAGAGGCCTTCATAACCTAGATCAAATCTCCAACTGGGACCCCCGTTCCCATGCTTGGATGGAATGGTCTTTTCCAGAGATCCCTACTGCATTAGAAACCAATCTCAGCTCCCTAAAGAAGCATCTTCATAGCAAGGCCCTTACAAAAAAAGAGGGAATGGATGGCTTCCATTGGGATCCATCAGGATCCAACTACACTATAAAATCAGGCCATCAACACATCTGCAACAACACCTCCCAGATGCTTTTGTGGAACCACTGGAAAATCGCTTGGCATACAAAAGCTCTTCCAAAGATTAAATTCTTTATATGGCTCCTTCTAAAGGGCAAAATTCTTACAACAGAGAATTTAAACAAAAGAGGAATCAATGGCCCTTCAAGATGCCCCAATTGTTGCAATGCTGAAGAAACAATGCACCACTTATTTATAGAGTGCCCCTTTGCTACTGAATGCTGGAGAAAGACGTCCTCTCTCGGCAACCTAACTTGGAAACCTCAGCATAGCATAGCTGAGACAATTTATATATGGAAAAAAAGCTGTTCCTGGAAAGAAAAGAGGAGTAGCTTGGTGAAAAGAGTATGGGATACTCTCCCCCACACTCTGCTGTGGCGAATTTGGCTAGTAAGAAACAAAAAAATCTTTCAAGATAAGAGCCCCAATGTTCGAACAACTTGCAACAAAGCCAAAAGCCTTGCTCAAGAAGCGATTGCAATCAACACCACAGGGAAAATTAAGGCATCAAACTTCACGGTGGAGGAGCGAACCATAATAAGTTACATTTTGGAAAGGCAACATAATATTCAGGGCAGTTTCAAGAAGGACACACCGAACAAGAGGCAAGACAGACCTTGGAAAATTAGACTCCAAGACCAAGAATTTAATAGTTGGATACAAAGGAACAACTGTCACTCTCTTTTCTTCGACGGGGCTTCAAAATCAAACCCAGGCATAGCTGGAGCAGGGGGTCTGATCCTTAATGATAAAGGGGAATGCATTCTCAGTTACGAGTGGAGTTTAGGCAAGGTATCAAACAACAGAGCCGAAGTTTTAGCTCTGTATCAGGGTCTAATCCAACTGTGTAAACTGGGAATTAAAAAAGTCAAGGTATTTGAAGACTCCTCAATAGTAATTCGATTAATGGTACATCAACAGAACTCGCCCAACACTATGCTACAACAAGTTATTCTCCGCAACCGGGTCCTCCTTCAGAATATAGACGATATTCATTTCTTCCATGTCCTCTGCAGCCTAAATAAGGAGGCGGATGAAAGGGCCAACAATGCGTGCGGAAGTCCAGCAGGTACCCTTAGATGCAATTCCTCAAAAGTATATCAAGCTATTCCATGATTATTAATAAAATCCACAATGCCCAACCCAACATGACTGAAAAAGCGTATGAAAATTGTGACCCTCGGGCCGTCAATAGGACGATCCTCTGCATCAGTGTAACCCAGCATCAGGTAAATAATGTCATATCCTGCAGCAGTGATAATCAAAGGGAGAATGCCGACGGATCTATTGAAAGATCTGGTTCCAGGCTTCCTCAAGATACTTTGCAGACCCGCTTGTATCCCGTGACTTGCCTGCTCCCTCCCTAGTTTCTCTCCTAGAGTTTAACTATTTTAACCCCCTCCTCCTATCTCTTCTGTGCTCAGCTGTCTGATATTCTCCTTACTTTCCCTTTCAAGTGCCACGTCTCTCGCTTCAGGAGCTCCTCCTGCCCCCTCTGCGCCCCTCAGTCCGCCCCTTATCTCTCCCCTGCAAGCTCCTTATCTCGCAGTCAGCTCACGCACTCTGCCTGGCTCCTCTGTCCGCCTGTGAAGCAGACTCAGCAACGCCCCTCTCATTGCGTTATCTGTCTCATTTACTCTCCTGCTTCCTTGATTCGTTCTGCTTTCTGGGATTTTTGCTCCTCAAATCGACCCTTTCTCTGTGCTCTCAGTAGCCTCCTAGTCCTCCGAATCTCTACTGCGCCTCACCGTAGTCAAAGCGACCCTTTCTCGGCGCTCTCAGTAGTCCCCTATTCTAGCACCATAGTGCGCCTCTCCCTTGCCTTTGGAATTTCCTGCTCATCACTCCATCGTCTTACTGTCGCTCTCATGGCCCGCAGCGAAGATTGTCTGCACTGTGCAGATTTGCAAACTGATCTAGAAGAAGTCAGAGCTCAGCAGCGCATCCTGGAGAATCAACAGAGGATCCTGGAAACTAGGCTTGAAGATCAGAATCGTATTATGAATGAGAAATACAGGGTTGAAATAGATCTCTTCTTGCACAGAGTTGCCTCTCTCCACGAACAGTTTAGCCAGCTCTCAAATCGATGCAGCCATGCTAAAGAATCGATCTCCATCCTACAATATATGATGGATAAGAAAAACAATGTAGCCACCAGCTCCTCAAGTGCCAAATAAGAGGGAGTGGATCCGCAGCTAGAGGAATCCACTGCAAGGCAAATTAGTCACATAGTCATAGATTAATATGTTTTGTAAGTGTCAATTTTGGATGTCCCAATATGTAAGAATCTACAGTAGCCTAGTTACTGATAGATGCAGAAGTAGTAGAAAAATGATCAAGGAGATATCCCCATTTTGTAAATCTCTTGATCCAAGCTGTTACTGACAACTAATGTACCTCAGGAGCCTGGACTCCCTTTCTTTTTTCAGCCACTAATATAGCAACCGACTTTGTTAAAAAAAAAAAAAAACTTTATTATATCTTTATGCTTCACTTTTGTCTCTCCCCGACATTCCTATTTCACATTCAACTTTTAAAATAAATCAATTAAAAAATAAAATAAAATATTATGAATAACTTAATTTACTAAAAATATTATATAAACTATTATATTCAAATCCCTTACAAATCAAATTATATATATAATATATATATTATAGTATATATATCTTATATCTATATCTATCTATATATATATATATCTATATCTATATATTATATATAATATATTATATATATATATATATATACATATTTTAAGGTCACAACCAAGCGAGACACCAAATTGGTGCATTATATATATTTACTGAGATAAGTATAATAATGCAATTATCTTTAAAAATATACCTCCCTTCACTAAATCGGTGGACCAGTGATTACTTCCTTTCATTACGACTTTGCTAACAATGAGCTACAACTCCTCTCTAAACCACTCTTTCTTACTAGTGGCACTCTAAACAACTGGCCGCTAGGGCTGTGGCCCTCTTCCTCTTGTTATGACACGACAACTAATAGTGTAATGCAGTGGTGACTTACAATGCACTGCAACGATGACTTTAGATGAACTAACAATAATCGATGACTTTAGATGAACTAACAATAATGGTGGCTCTGTAGACTGCAGCTACAAACCTCTCCAATATACACAAGCTCTTTGAAGCCTCAGACTTTTTCTCGATAAATAACGAGAACAGAAATATAATAATACAAACACAAAATTTTATTAAATCATACCAAATCCTAAACCTAATACATATATATGATAATGTCTAATATATAATAATTTCTCTTTATAAAAGATAATAACCTCTACTCAACTCTTAGTGAGTCATTTACTTAAGTGCAACTCACACATATTAAACACAAAGAGTTCAACACACTCTTCAACCTTCCAAATTCCAATTATATACAATCTAATACATTCACTCAAATTCCACATTATCTAGATAATTCTATTTCTCTATTAACTCCAAGTCGTACCCAACATTTTTAGACCAGGAGAATCTTCATTATACCCAACATTTTTAGGCAAAGGGAATCTTCGTTATACTTGTTTTAACGTTCTCATGACATTGTCCACACAATCTCACAAGTCACAACAACAAATGTTTTAACTCTACCCACACAATTTTCATGGGATGTATGTATGTATGAACCACTTAAGCCAATATATTCACAAGTGTTTTTAGTTTATGTCTTCAAACAACCTTACCTTTTCTATTAGTCTCTACCACTCCATGTTCCTTCATCAACTCTTTGGCTTGCCACCCCTTCCATTAAATTCTTCCCAACACCGGTTGTGAGCAACACGTGAGCAAAACCATACCCATACAACTTGAGCATGACCTCTATAATTAACGCTTAAATTCTTCCCAACCCCAGTTATGAGCAACACGTGAGCAAAACCACACCCATACAACTTGAGCATGACCTCTAATCAACTCATCATAAAGTAGGGATACTTACAAATTTAACACTACCTCAATAGTTTACATTAAAAAACCATTGAGCTAACATGTATCCACGTTCCATGCTGAAATAGATGACGTCATGAGGATCACATACTTGCACATGAATGAATGTTTGCCAATATGCCAGATCATCATCATATCGTTGAAAACAAATCATTTCATCACATATCACTTTATGTTGACATGGAAGACGTGGCAGATATTGTCAAACGTGTCCATCTTAATAATTTTAACCGAAGAGACCAACGCCTATTTGTGCACCATTTCAAGGACAAGTGGACATAACTTTTCTCTCTCCACACGTCGTGAAAAATGCAAAAAACCCAATTCAAAGAAGTGGATGACATGATATATGCATGGGGTATATACAAAAAAAAGGTGTTTTATTAAAATCCTTTGGCTTGGGTTTATTTATTTATATTCTTATTCATGGACACGAGGAAATCCAAAGGATTTTGGAGTGTAGCAAAAACCTAAGCGTGCTCAACCTCTTCAATAGTTGTTGGACCACTGTTACTATGACAAGTGTCAATAGTTGTTGTACAAGTGGCACTATTGGACAAGTGTCAATAATTGTTGGACAAGTGTCAATAGTTGTTATTTAATATGACATGAAGGGACAAGTGTCACTATGGTCTCTTCACAAGTTGATGATAAATATAATCTTCTAGAAAGTGAGGTAATGATGAATAAGCTAATTATTTTATCTATTGGACCAGTTAGGTGACACTAAATCAACTAGTTAGTTTATTCAACAAGTGGGAAAATTGAAAGAAGGGATATCTCAAGGTCATTGTTATTATTTTATAAAGTAGGCAATCAACATTTACCATGAAAATTTTATAATAATTATTTTATACATTAAGAATTTAGATTATAAACTTGATTCATCATCAAAATAAAAAATATTATCATAAATACCTTTGTTACAAAAGAATAAACATAATTAATACTAAAAAAAATTCTTATTAAAAAATGTATCAAATGACTATATAATAAACCAAATAATAAAGCCTTTTATAATATTGAAAGCTTCATTATTTTGCCATGGTGTCCATCACCATGTCATATTACCCTACTCGCATGTTTCACCTTTAATGTTGTGGTCAAAAAGTTAAAAGGAAAAAGGGTAATAAATAATTAATTATAAATGATATGGATAAGAATAAAAGATGATGGAGCAAGAACAATCATTCAAGTTTGTATCTCATTGTGGGGGCCCATATACAAGTAAGTCTCAGTCTTACTCAGTCAAGCAAGCCCGCTCTGAAAGGCCAACCAACCCCTTAGGTAGCATCAACCTAAGGGCCCTAGAAAAATGATTAAAAAAAAAAATACAATAGCTTGGAAGTATGAGGAAAAACCAAAACACATGAGAGAGTAAAAGCATGATTACCATCCAGGTGTTTATTGTGTTTCACCAAGTGGAATAAAACAAGGAACGAATATTACCTTTTTTTTTTTTTTAAAATATTTATTTCGAGAAGACTTGAATTTTTTTAAGTTTGATATATTATATATAAAATATATTTAAATTTCAACAATTTGTGGGGATGTTTTGGAGGAATCAAATATGAGATAAGAAGAGAAGTCCACGTGGCAACTTTCCTTCCTTCCTCTTGGTCTCCTTTTGAAAGACAAGGTATATCATTCTAAGAAGGGTGATCTCATTTTCAGATTCATTTATTTAACTTTAAATTTTATTTATGTTTTAGTTAATCACATCCCAATCATAAGAAAACGAAAGATACATATATGGATAATGAATTTTTTTATTAAAATAAAAATTATTACATAAACATGATTTTATATTTAACTTTTTAAGGAAAATAAACATATTTTATAATTACTATAATGTTTTGAAAAAAATATAATAAAGTTATTACTTTATATTTTAATAATTGAAATAATTAATTAAAATAAATATTATTTTATATGTTAAATGCAGGTTTATATATTAACATAGATTTATTTTAACTTCGAGTCTAAAGAACTTCTTTAACACTTATAAATCCAAAGTTAAGATGAATCTACATTGATTTACATAATAGATAATTATATGGAAATATAACATAATTTTTTAGACAAAGAATTTTCTTTTATTTACTCTAACCATTTTCAAAAGATTTAAATATAATTAAAAAAAGAGAAATAAAAAGAAAATAACTCATGTTTTTATTTTTATTTTTAAATTAAGAAATTATAACATCAAAATTTTCCCTAAAAAAAAAAAAAAAAAAAAAAACCTTTGCCTATAATATACTAAAGCCTAATTTGGTGTTCAGTAAAGTAAAGGAAGACTTACTTTTATTAATAATAGCCACATGTGAGATTGACAACTCAAGGTCCTAATACTTAAATCACTTCATGAATCTTCTATGTCTATATATAGCTTTCACACAAAGGGATCCAAATCTCAAATTTGACAAGCAAATTGGTGGTTGGTTGCCTATAAAACATTCTCATGGTGGAAGACAACTATAATTATACAAAACACTCTGATACAAAAATAAAGGTATTTTTGGTTTGGGAATTTTCATTTATTTACACAAACCATTCACAAAAAATTTAAATAAAAACAACTCAAGATCTTAATCCCTAAATCACTCTGTGAACATTTTGTGTTTATATATGGCTCTCACACAAAAAAGTTTAAATTTGGCACAACAAATTGACAATTGATTATTTTATGTCTCTAAATATCAAATATTAGAGGAGAATACCGTTAATCATCCCATTTCGGAAGAGGGTAGCACAAGAATCGAACCCAAGATCTCTGGTTGGGCAAGACTTCATTTCCACAGCCATCAGCCACTTGAGCTACCCCATGTGGACAATAAATTAGCTATTTTATTTTCATTAAATAATTTTAATTTTTTTATTCTATTTAATTTTTTATTATTATTTCTTGTTCATTTATTTTATTCTGTATGCAATTATCACAAAATCAAAATGTTATTATAATTATTTTTATCTTATTTTAATTTATTAAATTTTATACTTTTTATTTGTTTTTATGTAATTTGAGTGAGTTGAAATGTTAAAGATTATATCTTTTACTAGGGCGGGAGAGTTTTTAAATTTTATTTATTTTTATTTGTATATAATTCGATGAGTCAAAATATTTATCCAAACAAGGCAAGACATTACAACATTTTTCCATACAAAAACTCATAGTCTACATATAATATGTTTCGGAGTTTTCATGGTTATATCTTTTGATTGAATTTGTTCAAATTTTGGCAGGGAATTATTGGAATCGCAAGTTTGAGTTTTGAACTCTCCACAATCCCATATGTTGATTCCACATATACAGTTAAAAACGCATTTTAAACAACAAAAATTAAAAACTCCTAAACATATAATAGTTGAACAACACCTATATATAATAATATAAATTTACAAATTACATAAATAATCACATAATAATAAATTAATTAATTTTATTTTTTATAAACTAAAATATATATTAAAATGACATTTAAACCCCGTAAAGTTTTATAAAATGTTTCACATTAAAAAAATGGAAGGAAGGGCGATGAAGAGCTACTTTGAGATACGAAGTTAGGGCTTTGAGGGCAATGGTAAGAAAGTACTTTAAAATAGGAAGCTAGGGCAGCTAGGGCTTAGAGGGCGCAAAGGTAAGGAACCACAGAGCATGGCTTCCTTATGGAGAGGAACCAACCCCTATTTGTAGAAATGTAGTAACAAGTTTTGTATTTGCGGTAAAATGGATCTTCTCATAGATTTAACAATATAGGTAATTGATTACAGTCTTTCAAATTATTGAGAAGAGAACAACCGAAGACCGATTACTAAGTGGGAAGAATCGACAAAGGAAACAATAAGTGGACAACAAGAAAAACTAGGATCTTGTACTCCATGAGTAGAAAAAATATCTAAATTTGAGATTAACTCTAACGAAAATGGGTGGAAAAATATAATAGATGTAGGATCATACATTGATTGCGAAATTTCTAGCCTTAGTCAATTGAAAGAGCACTATTATGATAGATCCATAAGAAATGACCACTAAAAGGGGATGTGGAATTGAAACTAGGTTTTAAAGGCTTTTTTATAGTAATATTCAACAATTTGGAAGAGAAAAATCGAATATTTCAAATTGGTCTATACTTTTTCAACTCCACAAGATTATATCTATGATTTTGGAAGGAGCTATTTTGTCCAAACAAAGAGGACTTCTCACCAACCATTGTATGGATTAAGTTAATTCATTGCCATAGGAATTTTTGGATTTAGAAACATTACAAGTTATAAGTAATGCCATGGGGTCATATGTAATGAGCTCAAAAGCCACAAAGAATGGTAGCTACACGGCATATGCACAGATATGTGTTTACATGAATATTTCTCAACAATTTATAGCTAATATATGGAGCTAATATATGGATCTCTTATCAGGATAACATCGAGGGCCAACCCATCAACTATGAACACATTCCATTCGAACGTAAGAAATGGAATGAGCGTGGGTATTTATTCTGAGAAATCCCATGATTCTCTCTCTCTCTCTCTCTCTCTCTCTCTCTCCTCTCTCTCTCTCTCCTCCTTGATTATTATATATATTATATATATATTATATATATATATATTTCAAATTATATATATTATAATTTAGCCCCACATGGTTTGGTTAAGTGCTTAAGTTCTCAATACATATAGCCACCTCACTAATGTTAGAGGTCATGAGGTAAGTCTTCCTCATGCCTTGGCGGTTAGGTTTGCTAATAAGTGACAAGAAGCGATCGGCTTTGGATGGACTTTGCGGTTTGATGAGATGTTTCCTATATTATATTATATATAATAGGTTTTTCATTCATTTTTTTTTTTTTTTTATAATAATTATGGTATGATTTTTTACACAGACACGTATATAGTTTGCTAATGTATCCATAACTTGTGGGACTAGCTTATGGTTTAAGGAACCCTAACTTAAGTGCATCTAACGTGTCAAAATTACCCAAGGATTATGTATCCATAACTTGTGGGACTAGCTTATGGTTTAAGGAACCCTAACTTAAGTGCATCTAATGTGTCAAAATTACCCAAGGATTGCAATTGTAATGAGCAATACCAACGCTTTAAAATGCCCATATTTGTTTTGATGTATCACAAGTTTCAAACATTTATAAAATGAAATACTCAAAATTTAATGGCTCTAATAAGTTTTCACGATGCGCTTTAAAATGCCCATATTTTTTAGATGTATCACAAGTTTCAAACATTTATAAAATAAAATCCTCAAAATTCAATGGCTCTAATAAGCTTTGATGATATAATTTTTCAAATGTATATAAAATAAAAATTTAATAAATATAATACATTAATTAATTTATTTTGGTCTATCTCTCAGCTCTAAAGTAAGAGTGACGTTGATAATATCATACTCACTTAAAAGTGTTTTTCTCAAAACTATTACAAAATATTCATAAATTTCATATCATTAATAGAAGTCAATCTCGGATAAAACAAAAAATACAAATATTTTTATTTGAAACATCAAATAACCCAATTAACAATTATTTTATTAATAAGTATTAACCTTTATTTTTATAATTATTTTATATTTATTTTATTTAATAACTTATATCTCAATTTCAAAATTTCCCCTTCCTTAATCTTTAAATTTATCTTTTCTCATTAAATTTTGTTTCTTACCATCCTAAATTTATTATATGGTTTATTCATATTATTTCCTTTATTTTTTCAATATTTTTCCCTTGATTATAATAAAATTTTTAGGGATTTATACTTATTACATTAATAGCTACAAAAAAAATGTGTTACAGTTTTATTTCTATTATATATTAGTATAATAGTATTGAAAAAATATACGTTTATATTTAACATGATTGAGTATATTTCTTTTTCTATTATATTTTTTATTTTTATAATCTTTGTAATTAGTATTATATATTTTTCTATTATTTATTTGGTATATAGATACAAATTAATTTTTTAATATAAATATAATTTCAAAAATAAATTTTTTAAAATAAAAAAATAATTTAGAAAATTGAAATAAGTTCATTTAAAAATTTAATACTATTTAATTATTTTTAATATTCAAATTAAATATTGTTTTGGATAAATTTAAATAAAATTTACATCTCCACAAAAAAATGAATTAAAGAAATAATTACCTACTAAATTATGAACAAATCTATCCATGTAAACAATCTCATTTTTTTTTCCTTCTACTCCATCTTGATATTTATATTCTTCTCTACTCCTCATTCCTCTCATATGCACTACTTCCTCTCTTATTTCATTTTGGTTTCTTCTTTATTCCTACTTACTTTTGTTATTAATATTGCTTCCCCTTCTTTGTACCTCTCAATACATTTCTTTGCTAAAATTCACAAGCAACTTAATAAACATCGTAACCAAAAATTATTTATAATATTATACAACAATCATTATTACAATATTAAAATAGGTAGTCTTTATCATAGCATTGGCCTATACCACATACAATATAATATCTTTTAATCAAGAAAAGAACGCCTACATGGCCTTCTTGTGAGACTCCCTATAACATTCAACAACACCACTAGTCTCTCCCTGAATCTAGGGGCCTCTATGAGCTAAGGGATCATGAATCTCATCCCTAAGGTTAGTGTTCAAGAGCGTTCCCATGAACTATCCTCCTAAAAAATGGAACTTGAATATCCGTGTCATATGTCACAAGATTTGCATTGTCTTACTCACTACAAGAACAAACAATATGATGCAACACCATTAAATGTTGTAGGCCTTTGTTGTAGCTCTAACCCGAAAAAATTATAGATCTGATATAAAAATATAAGACAATGCAAATAAACCCAGAAATAATATGAAATGATTCTTTATTATCAAACCCTTAAGGTAGGGCAACACCATACATTCACTCCTTAAGGAAGGAGAACACTCCACAAGCCATATGCTTGTTCATACAATATTCTTTGACAATTTCTTCACTTGGAGTCTCTAGCCTCTATATAGGCCTCATGCATACAATACCATGGATCATTACCATGGTTCCCTCATACCATCAACTAATACCATGGGCCCATTACATTATTACTA
>APFE030831311.1:1892-23881 GCA_000404065.3 Pinus taeda
CACGTCAAACACTCTTCTAGAAAGCTCTAGAAGTGACCACAAGTAACTTTTTAAAGATGAAACTCGCACCTTTTGACCTTTACAGGGGTACGCACCCATCCCTTGGCTTACAAAGCATACAAGTACGCAGGTACAATGAGCTTGGGATGCGTACACGCAGGCAAGGTAGAGAGAACCTGCGTACCCAGAGATAAACATGTTTTTTAATGACTTTCTCTCTTTTTTTAAGTTTGACATGGAGAGCAGAGGTATAAGGCTTGACAAGGAGGATAATATGACTATTGATGGAGCCATATTAACTGCAGATAGTCATGGTGACAAATTTCAGTGTAACACATGGTAAGATTCTCCCTAACATCGACAAACTAGCTTTTCCCTTCCCTGCACACGGTCCATCTACCAAATGCTCAAGTGAAACACAAGTATCAATACTTACCTCATCATCATGAGGCTCATCCATGTGAGTATCCTCATCGATCCATGTCTTCAAACTACACGATCCTGGTCCAACTTGATTGATATCAAGATCATCCTCCATCATGGTAATGTCTACAACATCTTCAACTCTCACGGCTTCCTCTTCCTTGTCAGTACAATCTACAACTTCATCTTGCTCCATTGTCCATTCAAGTTGAAGAAGTTTGTCTTCAACATTCTTTTCCAAGACTTCAAGCTTGTCTCAAATCCGGGGGTTCTCTTCTTTCATCCGCTTCAACCTGTACAAGGTAAGCAAGAGCTTCCCTTCACATTCTTCCAAAGCTGCCATGCCTTTTCGTTTAGCTTGGCCCAAGCACTAAGCTTCACCTCTGCTCACTAGCTTCACCAAGTTCCCTACAACCATGAACCAGCCCTTGTTCCACCTGTATGTGAAATCAGCTTCCTTCACCTGCAAGTACCTGCTTCCACTGCCACTTCGTCACGAGCAACCTTGCTCTAATACCAACTGTCACGATAGTGTAGTGGGATCAACACTTCATCCACAAATCTCCTCTGCACTTCACTAGCTCTGATACCAACTATCACGCCCCCAAGCCTACGGTAGTCTTTCAAACATGCTAGGCAAGGTGCGGCACTACCAACCGTTTTCTTTTCACCAATACTTACGATTGTATACTACGCCTTAAAATTCCATACTTAGTTTTATTTTCGTTACCAAGTATTATTTATGTGCCTTTATACTAATGGACACCCATACACATTCATTATCAACAACATTATACAAGAGAAATGCACAACAGTATAAAGGGAGGGGAAACTCCCTGCAATATGAGTATGCCCGAATCAATATATTATACAATTTTTCCACTTTTACAAAGTATAGGCTAAGTCCTTGGGAAACCCCAAATTTATACTTAGCCAAATTTCCAGCTTCAGCAAACTCAGTTGCCCAGCTCGTCGACACCTCCGCACGATCGCCGCACGACTCACCAACCCGCCGTTCACCTCGTCGCACGTCTTCAACCCGGTTAGCACTTCATTTGGTCCATGGACGCCCAAACCATGTATACTTGCCCACACGCAGTCCCACTTGCCAACCCTTGGCAAATGCCCAAATCCTATGAAACAGCACGTAGTACCGCCTGCCCAACTCTACGACCTCCGGTTCCAACCTTCGTCTCCACCGTACCGTCGTGCATGGCGCACCCACACCCGGCCACCCATCCACACGCCCTCACTGTGTCGACCAACTCTTCGTTCAGCGGACGCCCTATTCGAGCCGCCCGTCGTGCACGCTTGCAAGGACGCCCTCACCTAGCCGCCCGTCATGCACGCCTACCCAGACACCCTCACGGTCACCCACACGCCCAACTCAGTCACCCGTCGTGCAGCCCTGCACGGGCGCCCTCACCTGGTCACCTATCGTGCACGCCTACACGGACGCCCTCACCTGGGTCGCTCGTCGTGCAGCTCTGAACGGGTTCCCGCCCGGGTCGCCCGTCGTGCAGCCCTGCACAGCGACTTCGCCTAACCTGCACTTTCGCTCCGTCTTCTACCTGCATCCAAGAGATGCATTGAGAGATGATGATCCAAGATGGATGGTTGGAATGAGCTCCACGCTCTCCCAATATATACCAAGTGTAGGGCGTGGTCCTGGCAACCTAGCCGACTCGCCCAAAGCCCCTACACCATTACAAAAGCCACCAAACGCACTGTCGGCTCCACACAAGTGTTGGTTGGTCTCCATAGCGTTTGTCACCATGCCACCACGCATATATATGCTCGCCCTCTCCTTCTACCATGCACATAATACATCACACACCCAAGGGAGAGCTCGCCCATCTCATAACTGCAGTCGTTCAGCTTCAAACTGTCCGTCATTCAAGCCTACCCACACGCTCACACTGTCCGCCTGCGCGCCCAGGAACTGTAGGTCGTTACACCATGTCTCGACATTACAATTATAACACTAGGAGGGATAAATCCTTTCAGAAAAGAAACCTTATTATCCTATTATGAGCAGAGACTAGAGTCTAACTCCAACTTGAAAAGCAGTGGCCACACTGTAAGATCCTGGACATTTATGAGTTGTAAGTTCGAATTCTAAACCCTCTTAAGTATAGTGTACCTGTAATCCAGAGAAGGAAAAATTAGTCATTGCTAATGGGGCCAAAGCCTATGGCTCAAAATTATGAACTCAACTTACAATAGTCAAGGGCTTACTTGAGATGAGGGCACGCCTTCGATGAGTCGCCCACCTGCAAAAGAGGATTAAATCCCTATGTCAAAACCAAGAATAAACCATACAAGGAAAATCATGGTGAAGGTCCATAAAGGAATCTGAGCAGAGGTCGACAAATCTCATTTTATCCTCATAGGTTAATTAATTACCAGTTGTAGATGAGTTGGGGTACTTGTTGCCTTCAACCATCTCTGAAATTCCTCCAATTTCCCCTGTATAGCGGTAAGAAAACCCTCAAATAATTCCTAAGTCATTAACAATTTTGATAAAAATATTCCTACTCGAGCAAGGAAAAACAAATGGGACAGCAGAGAAAGGGGCCACGTGTTTCAGTATGATGGGTGGACTCTCCTTCTCTCAATCCTCATAGAGCACCATCACCAAGGCTTCGCAAAGCACCATAACCTGAACCCTCGTAGAGCAACATGACGTAGAAGAATGACAGACACAATGAAAATGACAAGATTTGGCACGGGAAGTTGGTTAGGTTAAACTCTAGCCAATCTTTGCCATCATGATCGCAAAGTAGAGATCAATGATGGAGAGCCACAACTGATGGCGTGAGCACCGCACGGTTTTGTCCTTCGGAGCATATGACCACCACGTGGAGCTACGGACAAGGGCAAGCACAACATGGTAAAGCATAAATTCATGTGCATGTCTACCCAGGAGCATCCCAATTCGAATCTCCACACCTGCTGTTTAATAAATGTTTAATCACATTTAAGGGATAGGTACAACAATTAGGTAGTGTATCCCTCGGCGGTCAATGCCATTTAATATGCCTATATATATGTATATATGTTCAATATTTAAGAGAACGAAACATTGAAATGTATATTAACTAAATGAATTTTTTTTTTATATGGTTATTACAGTTTTTTTTTTAAGTTTAGATGTTACAAATGGTATCAAAGCCAAGTTCGTACACTAAGGCCCTTTGGCAATAGCTATGTACACGAACCATGTGCTTATGTTTTAACTAAAACCACTTATATGTGAATACAAATAATAGAAAATATCACACCAGCAAAGGAAAAAGCAAGTTCACCATGCAGAGGAACTTAGGACCACCTAAATCACCTGGAGCAACTTATGTGAATGCTAACCCAAATATTTTGATATAACTAAGCAAGGAATCCTGACAAGCTAATGCAATGTTACTTGAAGATGTGCAACAGTTCTATGTGGAAAGGACTTGTTTGGGAACATATAATGAACGATTGTGCCTACAACAGGAAAGAATCCTAAGAAGTTTGTTCAATCGACAAAATCAGTGCCACCCAGATTCTAATGCAGAAGATCAGGAAAAGATCTTGATTGCTCAGCATGGGGAAGAAAACGTTGAATCATCTGAAAGAAATAGAGAGGAAGATGAGGGACGCTTAGACAATGTATCTAACCAACAAAAAACAAAGAAATAAAATTCGGAACCAATGACAGAATTACATGGAGAATTCAAGAAAATTAAGCCTTCCCTCTTTGAGGGATAATCTGAAGAGGTTGCGGAGGCCTGGTTAATTGATATGGGCAAATACTTTCAGATTTATGAATATACTGATAAACTGAAGGCACGATTGGTAGTTTATCAGCTGAGGGGAAAAATGACTCTCTGGTGGGAAGAGATCAAGATAGTAAGGAAAATTGATGAAGAATAGGTTACATGGAATGAATTTCAAAAACATTTATAAATATATAACTGAACGTTATTATGAGGAAAATGCAAAATAATTCCATGAGGTAAGATTGGGAACCTTAACCATGTATGAATATGTGACCAAATTCACATCCTTACTCTGCTACGTGCCCTACATGCAGGAGGAAAAGGCAAAAATTCATTCTTTTATTAGCATCTTACCAAACTTTATGAAGGAAAAACTTGAATTTGCCTACACTAAGGAAATGGATGATGGTGTGAGGAAGGCCCACATTTGTTATCAGCAAATGAAACAGAGGCATGAAGAGCCAAAAAGAGGATTAAGTAAGAAGGCTAGAAGCCCGATCCCAAACAGACACCCAAAATTTTCTAACCATAGGAATGCAGAACAAAAGGCGTTCGACAAGTTTCCAGCCAGAAATCAACCCAAAACTACATATTCTGAGAACAAGCCAGCCAAAGGAGTCACAAAATTTGCCAACGATTAGTAATCAAAACCGCCTCTACAGTGTTGGGTTGCGAAGAACCCCATTATTACAAAAATTATCCACAAAGAGCTAGAACAGAACAATTATCAAACATGCAAGAAGCATCCGCAGTTGGGGAAGCAGAGAGGAGCATACCAAGAATGAATGCTACCTAGGATGATCATCAAGCCAAATTTCAACCCACAATGATCGAATGTGAAGGTATGATTGCTAAGCAACCTGTATCTATTTTCTTTGATCCAGGAGCTAGCTTAAGCTATGTTTCTCCTAAAGCAGTTGAAAAGTGTCAGTTAGTAAGCATAAAACTTTCAAAACCTTGGCTAGTTCAACTAGCCACTGGCATGAAGAGAAGAGTTAATGCCAAGACAGAATGTTGTCCCATAACCATTTTAGGGTACCCTATTTATGTTTATCTTAATATACTACCCTTGAGTTCTTATGACATACTAATTGGGATGGATTGGTTGGAAAAATGTTAGTCTCTAGTAGAGTGTAAACAAAATACTGTAAGTTTTGTTTCAAAATCAATTCAAGAGAAGGAACTACAACGAATAAAAACCAACACCAAGCTCAGTCCTATTACCGCCAATCAATTAGGAAAATTCATTAGAAAAGGGTGTCAAATTTATGCCGTGCAGGTGGGATTTACAATCTCTAAAAAAAATGACCTCGCCAGAATGTATCCCTGTAATTCAAGACTTTGTAGATGTATTTCCAAAAAATGTTCTCGACTTACCGCCACAGCGAGATATGACTTCACCATTGAAATAACTCTAGGTGCAGCCCCCATATCTAGACCTCCTTATCACATGAGCATACCTGAATTGATAGAGTTCAAAATACACTTACAAGAGCTTTGAGATAAAAAAATATATTCACCCCAGTGTGTCCCCTTAGGGAGCTCCCATATTGATTGTATGGAAAAAGGATGGGACCCTCATATTGTGGATCGATTATCGACAATTAAACAAACTAACCATAAAAAATAAGTACCATTTACCATGTATTGATGGTCTATTTGATCAGGTAAAAGGAGCTAAGGTATTTTCGAAAATTGATCTAAGATGCAGTGACCATCAGATAAAAATAAAAGATGAATACATGTACAAATTTTTGTTGATTTTCATAGATGATATTTTAATATATTCTAAGAACCAGGAGGAGCACAAGAACACTTGAAAATAGTGTTGCAGACATTAAGGGAAAAGTAGTTGTATGCCGAACTCAGCAAGTGTGATTTCTTCAAGGATCAAATCCAGTATTTAGGTCTTGTTATATCTGCATATGGCATTGGAGTAGACCCAGAAAAGATCAAAACGATCATGGAATGGACATCCCCTAAGAATGTCACTGATATCAGATCATTCTTGGGATTAGCTGGATATTATTGTAGATTCATTGAGAGGTTTTCAAAGATCGCTTTTCCAATGACATATTTGCAAAAAAATGGATGTGCTTTCCAATGGACAACAGATTATCAGCAAAGCTTTGAAAAATTAAAGCATTTGCTCACCACCACACCAATAATAAAAGTAGCAGATCCAGAAAATTCTTTCGTGGTTTGCATGGATGCAAGCAAGGAGGGTGTTGGTGCGGTGCTCACACAGGATTAAAAAGTGATTGCTTATGAATATCAAAAGTTGAAGGGGTGTGAACAATCATTTTCAGCTTATGACCTTGAATGGACAGTTGTAGTGCATGCACTTAAAATGTGGAGGCATTGCCTTTTGGGGAAGAACGTTTTGATGGTAACAGATCATAGCAGCCTTACCAATTTCTTTAACCAATCTAGCTTAAATGCCTGAAAGGCCAGATGGATAGATTTCTTAAGCGAATTTGACTTTGAAATGAAACATTTAAGAGGGAAAGAAAACCGTGTGGCTAATGCACTAAGCAGAAAGTTGCACTGTATTTATGAGGTTCGAATGAGCCAAGCAACTTCAAATATTCCTGAAATCATAAAGGGGGAAGCTAACCGCGATCCAAAATATACTTTCCTCTAGAAACAAATGAATGAAGCTCTACGGATAAAGGAGGAATCAGAATTTGGAATATATTCTAATAATATTCTCACTTTTAAAAACATAATTTATATTCCAAGTCAAGCCTCAATTAAACTATTGATATTAGATGAGTTTCATAAGAAACCTTGTGCTGGCCACCTAGGCTATTAGAAAATGTTTTCAGCCATTAAGAAAGGTTACTTTTGGCATATATTGACGAAGGATATTGCATAATATTTATCCAAATGTCTAGAGTGTCAACTGGTTAAAGCAGAATGCCAGCACCCCGCTGGATTGTTAAAACCATTTCCCATTCGAGAATGGAAATGAGAGACTATATCCTTAGATTTCGTTGCTGGTTTACCCCACACAAGGAAGCAACATGATTCAATTATGGTGGTGGTAGACAAGTTGAGTAAACCAACTCATTTCATACCTATGAAATCCACATTGAAAACAATGGAAATCGCATAAATATTTATGATGGAGATATTTCGCTTCCATAGGATACCAAAAGTAGTGATTTCGGATAGAGACGTGAAATTCACATCCACCTTCTAGAAGACTCTTTTTGCAGGACTACGTACTCAAGTCTAGTTTAGTACTGCCTACCATCCTCAAACAGATGGATAGATTGAACGAGTAAATCAGGTGTTAGAAAACATGCTACACATGTTCGTGATGCAGCAACCACACAAGTGGGAGAATTACCTCCATCTAGTGGAATTTGAATATAATAATGGACATCACGAATCGCTAGGCATGAGCCCTTTCGAGTTGTTGTAAAGAAGAAACTGCAGAGTATCCATAGACTGGACTAATCCAATAAATAAGCTAGCACTGGGTCCTGACATGCTAGCAGAAATGGAGGAGGTTGTTAAGAAAGTCCGACAAAATTGAAGGGTAGCCCAAGATAGACAGAAGATCTATGTAGATAAAAAAAGGACTTACGAGGAATTTCAACCAGGAGATCATGTATATCTGGGAGTGAAGCCTCAGAAAAGTTCCTTGCAGTGGAAGGGTTGTGCTAAATTAGTGCCCCGATACTGCTAGCCCTTTTAGGTGTTATAAATAACTAGACGGTGGCCTATAAACTTGCGCTACCAAGCCACATTCAAGTCAACAATGTATTTCATGTATCCTTACTAAAGAAATATGTGTATAACCCTCAGCACATTATTGGTTGGGAAAATATTCAGGTCGAATCGGAAGGAGAGTTCTTGGCCAAACCTCTTCGTATCCTCGACCAGTGGGAAACCAACTTGCGAAAGCGAGCCATGACCCAGGTTAAAGTGCAGTGGAAGCCCTTTAGCCGAAAAGAGGCCACTTGGGAAGAGGAGGAATTCATGTGAAAGGCTTATCACGCATTATTTTTTGAAGTGGAAGAGAACACTAGGGATGCTACTCCTAATATGGGGGGAGATGTAACAGCCCCAAGTTGCATAAATATTTATTGATATTATTAATTGAATGTTTGTTTCTACTAAAAAGGTATTTTTAAATGTTGTTTAAATTGATGAGGAATATGGACTGAAATAGGATGAGCAGACAAGAAACACATATCGTAATTACCTAAATTATAGGTAGTAATACTTTAACAAAATAAAACGGTTTGTTCATTTAAAATAAAAAGTTGCCAAGAATTAGTTACCCTCTGCCTGAAAAAGGTAATATAAAGAGGGGCAAAGAGAAGAAAGGGATTCCTAGAGCTGGGTGGAATAAACCAGTGGGAAAAACTTGCTCAGTACAGTTGACAAAAGAGTACAAGATTTGAGGCTAGACCAGAGTCCTGAGGCCCTTAGTACTGACTGTAACTAGACTAAATCCAACATGGAAAAGATAGAAGGAGCTCGGGGGAGAGTCTGGGCGTGATTGCCAGACTCGTGGCTGGGAGAAGAGACCTTTCGAAAATATTATTTTTATGGGTTAACAGACAAACTGAGGTAGCAAGCTCCTTAACAAACTTATTGTTAAACCATAAATATGATTATGTACAATAGTCAATATCATTTGTTTTATAAGTTAATCGAAAACCAAAGTAGTAAGCTATCAAAAGAATCATTGTTGAACTATAAATATGACCTCATGCACTAACTATTAATATTTGTGGAATAGATTAACCATACTGAACTGTAGTTGTTAATGTTTGAATACACAGGAATGTGGTTAAGGTAGTAAAATAATTACTAACAACTATGAAGGATTCTAAAATACTCCACAGAAGACAAACCCTCTAATAGCAGAACTAAATAAATGATGGGTATGAAATAAAATAGAAATTGCAGTCTAGAATAAATTAAACTAGAATACTCACAAGAATTCTTGAATACTCTGAGCATATAATTGTTATTATCAAAAAAGAAGAAAGTAACCACATTTTGATGCAATATGATGATTTATGTAATTACCATCGAAATTCAAAGAAAGGCAATGAATAGTATCATGGTAGAGTAGCTTCAATGAGTTGGCTGAATACATAACAAAATCTGTATATCAAAAATAAAACCAACATTGTAATATGTGAGTCTCCTTTACAAGTTGTTACAGCTTAATAACTAATGTTTACATTCCTTACCCAAAATATTATGCACGAAGATTCAGGCATATTTAGCCTAAGCCTCTCACATACCTCATATAAGCACAAACCAAAACAATTATGTGGATAAAATGTAATAGACAATCGTTAAAACAAAGCCCTCGGAAAGTCGAACAACATCATTTCTAGTAGGATTAGTAATCAGTTAGACATGCAGACTTTAAACAAAACAAACCGGTTCGAAGGCCTTTCAAATTCATTATCATTACAGTTCCAACCGTAGAGATGACCAACGGTGATAGAATGTCAAATAACTAAACTAAGAAAGATCAAGGGAAGCCTTTGTCTCGACATTATAGTTCTAACACTAGCAGGGATAAACCCTTTTATAAAAGCAACCTTATTATCCTAGTACGACTAGAGACGAGAGTCTGGCTCCAACTTGAAAAGTAGTGGCCACACTGTGAGATCCAGGACAGTTATGAATTGTAAGATCAAATTCTAAATCCTCTTGAGTATAACATACCTGTAATACAGAGAAGGCAAAGTTAGTCATTACTTATGGGCCAAAGCCTATAGCTCATAATTATGAACTCGGCTTAAAATAGTCAAGGGCTTACTTGAGATGAGGGTACACCTTCGATGAGTCACCTGCCTGCAAAAAAGGATTAAAGCCCTATGTTAAAACCAAGAATACACCATACAAGGAAAATCATAGCGAAGGTCCATAAAGGAATCTGAACAGAGGTTGACAAATCTCATTTTATATTGATAGGATAATTACTTACTAGTTGCAGATAAGTTCAGGTACTTGCTGCCTTCAACCATCTCCGAAATTCCTTTAGTTGCCCATGTACAGCGGTAAGAAAAACCTTAAATCGTTACTAATTCATTAACAGTTTTGATAATAGTATTCTTGCTCGAGCAAGCAAAAACAAATGGAACAACAGGGAAAGGGGCTACCTGTTTCGTATGATGGGCAGACTCTCTTACTCCCAATCCTCTTAGAGAACCATCACCAAGGCTTCATAAAGCACCATAACCTGAACCCTCGCAGAGCAGCATGATGTAGAAGAATGACAGAAACAATGAGAACAACAAGATTCGGTACGGGAAATTGGTTAGGTTAAGCTCTAGCCAATATCTATCGTCATATCGCAGAGTATATATCGATGATGTAGAGCCACATCAAATGACATGAGCACCCCAAGGCTTTGTCCTTTGGAGCATACGATCACCACGTGGAGCTGCGGACAAGGGCCAATACAACATGGTAAAGCATAAATTCATGTGCACGTCTACCCAAGAGCATCCCAATTCAGATCTCAACACCTATTATTTAATAAGCATTTAATCACATTTAAGGGATAGGTACATCAATTAGGCAGCATATCCCTAGGCAATTAATGCCATTTAACATGCCTATATATATGTATATATGTTTAATATTTAACGGAACGAAACACTGAAATGTATATTAATTAAGAGATATTTTTTTTACTATGATTATTACAATTTTTTTTTTAAGTTTAGATGTTACACTTTTATAACTAAACTTGTGAGGCCAGGTAGTAACTCCACAAAATTAATTCATATTATTCCTTCAGGTAGGTCTTTATTATATACATGAGGGACACTATTCACTTCATCTCTCGATGACTGTTCATATTTCTTATTATTTATTTACATCAATTCTATTTATTCACCCAATCCTGATGATTAGGTGTCAATATTCCCCCCCTTAATCTGAAGGGATGTTGGTGAGTCCAAGCATCATTCTGAATCATTCAAGCTTTTCTCTTCCAAGCGCTTTGGTGAAGATGTCTGCAATTTGCTCATTAGTGGAAAAATGACGGAGATGGACTGTCTTGGCCTCAACATGAAGTCGAATCAGATGATATTTAGTATTGATGTGCTTCGTTCGATCATGGAACTTTGGGTTCTTGGAAAAATTTATTGCAGAGGTATTTTCAATCAGGAGTGGAGTTGATTGTACATGTTTTACCTGCAAATCTTCAGGAATTTTCTTGAGCCACACAATTTCTTTTGTTGCCTCAGCTGCTGCCACATATTCTGCTTCTATTGTGGATCTGCTGGAACTGATTGTTTGCATGATCTCCATGAGACAACTCCTGATCCAAGACTCATAGCATATCTTGAAGTAGATACCCCAGTTTCTTTGTCTGCATCGAAGTCTCAATCAGAGTATCTAATCAAACTGAGGTCGTCCACCTGTGTATACTTGATTCCAAAGGCTTGAGTTCCCTTCAACTACCTTAGAACTCTTTTTGCAGCAGACCAATGTCCCTCACAAGGCTTTTCCATAAACCTGGAGAGGATTCCAACAACAAACGAAATGTCTGGTCTGGTAGTAGTTAGGTAGTTGAGACTTCCCACAAGTTGTCTATACTTTTTTGCATCCTAAGATTCTTTTCCTTCAATAGACGTGAGCTTTAAGTTTTTTTCCATTGGAGTAGTAAGAGGATTGCATTATGTAATTCCAAACTTGTTCAACAGATCTCCAATGTACTTCTTTTGAGAGATAAATATGGACTTTGGATGTTGAGTTACTTCAATACCAAGATAGTAATGAACATAACCCAAATCAGCCATTTCAAAACTTTTCCCCAATTCCTTCTTTATGGATGCAATTTAGCTTTCATTGTTCCCTGTAATTAAATGATCATCTACATATACCACAAGATATACAACTGTTTTGCCAACTTTCTTGATAAATAAAGTTACATAATCAAGATCATAATGTTTGAAATTGAGTTTCAGAAGATGCTCATTTAGTTTTTCATACCAGGCTTGTGGTGCTTGTTTGAGGCCATACAAGGACTTTACAATTTTTTCATACTTTATGTTCATGTCCTTTCACAACAAATCCTTCAGGTTGGGACATAAAAATTCTCTTTTAGATCTCCATTCAAGAAAGCAGTTTTTACATCCATTTAATGGACTTTCCAACCGTTCTAAGATGATAAGGCAAAGAGTGTCCAGATGGTAGCCCATTTTGCTGTGGGGGCAAAAGTCTCCTCATAAGCAACCCCTTCCTTCTATGCAAAACCTTTTTCCACAAACCTAGCTTTGTGCTTGTCAAGTGCGCCATCAGATTTATACTTCTTCTTGTAGACTCACTTGTAGCCAATTGGTTTGGATCCTATTGGAGGATCAACCAGCTTCCAAATGCCATTCTTTATGAGGGCATCATGCTCCTTTTGCATCGCTTCTTTCAATTCATCATTAGAAGTAGCTTCTTTAAAGGAAGTTGGTTCAAAATCTGTAGACAAGTTCAATTCATAATCATAAGAAACATCCATATCAACAGGTGAATTAGAGTCATCTACATCACCTCCATTTTGCCGGTTTGGATTTGTAGTTCTTGTCTTTCCAAACTCATTAGGATGAACACTTTCAAGTGTCTTTTTCAGCCACTTTGGCGGACCTTGCTCAGATGGTCCAGGATGCTTCGTTGATTGAGTTGGGACTAAATCAAGATTGAGTCTCCCAATTCTATTAATCGCATCACTTAAAACATCATTCGTTGTTGGAGTTTCATGTGAGGGAGAGTGTTCTTCATAAGAAGATTCAACATGTTGATCTAGTATAGGAATCCCCCCTCCAAAATGTGGAATCTAATTATCAAATTCTTGAAATGATTTTTCATTTATGAACCTATCCAAGTGATCAAGTTGTCGCTCAACAACATTATCAGTTTTGGATGATTCAAGAAAAATTACATCTCTAGATACAACAAGCTTTTTATTGACTTCATCATAGAGACGATATGCTTTGGAGGTGTTTGAATACCCCAGGAAGATAAACTTATGAATTCTTGACCAAGTTTGTTTCTATGTTCTATGTGTGAGGTAGGCTATTTTGGTTCTTTGTCTCTATCTCCAATGCACACTCCTTTCCACAACTCATTGAAAATGAGGGTGCGTTTTATCATGCCGTACCACTCAGGATAGTTCTCCTTGGCAGTGAGAACTATTCCCACCATGGATATGATTGAATGCATATTGTAAAAAAAAATTCTACTGCAAAATTTTACTCCTAATGGGAAAGAATACAACTGTGATATGACTCGACAACAAATATCAAGTGTAAATATATGGGCAACGTAAATATATGGGTGAATTTATGTAATACAAGAACTCTGTAATATGGGAGCAACGTCAAACAAAATATGGGACAACGTTAAACAAGAGACTTCGATCGAAGCGTCCAAAGTTGAAAAACTCATTACTCATTTCATAGTAATCTCTGAAGAGAAGATTTGATGGGAGACATCTCATCCCAATGGTTTTCCATGTAATCTGAGAATGTTTTAAGCAAAACATTAAAAATCTATATTCTAGAGTTTCTACTTACAATTTGCAGCAACATAATAGTAGAATTAAGGAAATCCAAAAAGCTCACTGAAAAGACTAAAAAATCACCATAAATCCTTTTGATTCTCTAGACCTTGAAGCCACGATTGTTTCTCTTACCATGAGCCATCTCAAATTTCCTACCCTTAGATCGAAAATATGGTTTAGTGTGGCTATCCAAAACACCTAGTGCCCTTCCAAAGTGCTTGATAGCCTCATGATGGCTATTGGGGCCACACAACAAGAGTTCCTTCCAAAGTTCTTGATAGCCTCATGATGGCTCTTGGGGCCACGCAACAAGACTTCGATGGTAGCGTTAAAAAATATGGGACAACGTTAAAACCAACACAGCTTTAATACTTGAAGCATATATGGGAGCAACATTAAAACTTGAAGCATATTCCAACACCAACTTTAATCTATGCAGTACAAATTTCAAAAAAACTCAACGCTCATACAATAGATACTTTGTCGTTGCTATGTGCAAACTGTGCGCTTACAGTGCTAGTTGCTATGTGAAAATTTGGGCGTTTCTCTATAGGAGTTGAGCGTTCATCATAGAGATTCGATGCCAGGAGCTGGGTGTTCATCATAGATATTCCACGCCAGGAGCTGGGCATTCATCATAGAAATTCAACACTCCTCTTCTGGCATGTCAGACCGAGAGATGTTACACCAATACAAGAAAATGTGCCAACAATTATTAGATAGCGCAAGGAGGACAATTACGAACAACCCAGGAAGTGCAGAAGGCACATGAAATGGCTATGGCAGAGAAAACTAATGCAAGGAGTTATAATTAAATTTAGGGACTGAGGACCTGTGCTCTGATACTATGTCAGGCCAAGTAGTAACTCCACAAAATTAATTCATATTTTTTTTCTCTGTAAAGACTAATTCTATTAAAAGGAAAGATGAATATAATTACAAAGAGGAAGTAGCCTCAGCCGAGAGCATCTGAGTGCCTTCAGGTCTTCAGAACTGTCCCATAATTGGGAAAACCAGTTACAGTGTGCAAAAAACCATACATAGGAGCGGGAATACAACAACAAAACCAAAATGAGGATTTGAGATAGCCCCCTTTGAAGCAGTCGAGACAGACACCGAAAGACAGAAATGTTGTACATGTCAGCAATAGAACCACAGACTACCAAGCCATAGAAACATAAATAGAACCACAAAACCATAAACAACCGAACCTAACTAATGAGCAATAAAAAAACCTTGAGAAGACACGAGGTGGTCCTGGGGACGTTCTGGTTCGGTGACTCCTCAACGACAGGGAAAGCATTGCCATACAAAATTTTGCCATCCCTCTCCACTTCACTAGCCATGCTCCCACCTAGAGGATCCAACACTGGACGGGTGCCGCTACAGCTGCCTGCAATGGCCATTGAAACTGTGGTGCCATGAGAGCTTCCACCTGGAGGCTGAGTGTCGCCTGGAGTGTCACCCTCCTCATGTTGTCCACCACGCCTTTCCACCTTACCTTCTTCTGCCAGGTTCTACTCAGAGCCATGGCTGCTAGCAATTCTATGAGCGCCCTGAGAATGCTATGTTGAGGTATGCTCTGGAGCATGAGGCTAAGCTTCTTCTTCAGAGAAAATGATGGTGATATTAGCCATGATAATGGGCCTGTTCAGGCTACTTTGAAATTTAAAATGAGTCGACTTCAAGCATTGTGCTGGAAGGGTCTGCGGGACGGGCTAGGAGGGGGAGAATTAGCTTGATATGAAGGCAGAGAGGTAGGGGGCGGTGGCTGATAAACATAATGAGCAGCCTGAGAACGCGCACGACCACCACGGCTCCCTCCATGGCGGCTTCTCATGCGGTGACAGACCATGGCTAAGCGGCAAAGGGGAAGCTCAGTAGAATGGGGCTCTTGGATGGGAATTCGAGAGTGCACAGTGGGATCCCGAGCAGGGTTCAGAGAGCAAGGCTGGGAATGGGAGAAAGGAAATCCAATTCCAAAATCAAGAGGCAACAGGACGCAACAGTGAATGCCTGTAACCGTTCTGCTGCAGGGGTTTGCTGCTTGGAGCAAGGAGAGGCTTGAGGACGGGGTGCGAATAATGGGGTTGAATGCCGAATGCGCCATGTTTAAACCATCAGCTGCCTTGTCTCGGCCAGAGTGAGCATTTAAGTCATTCTGCAGGTGTACTTGCTCTCGCCTTAGGTGAGACATCATGTGCCAAGTCTCAGCATGGATAATAGCGCTAGCCATTAGCTGGCAGGGCCGAGCACCATCAAACTTATTTAACTCCATTAATGAGCTCGATTTTCACCCGCATCTAGGTAAAATTAATGCATATTATTCCTTCAGGTAGGTCTTTATTATATACATGAGGGAGACTATTCACTTCATCTCCCGATGACTATTCATATTTCTTATTATTTACCGGGAGGGCACATCCTGAGTCGGATCGAAGTCTGGTGTCCATTGATTTAGATACATACCCTGGGGCCCCATGAAGTACGGGTCATTTCTAGATATGAAATTCATGTCTTCTGTTGCTTCAAATATGAATACAAAGAATCCTTTGCCAATGAAATGACTTTTTATTCCTTGCTTTTCCAGTGATCGTCAGTTCCTTTGCACCCAACCGTCTACAGCTTTAGGCGAGGGCCATAAGCCTGTGAACTATCCAATAAGCCCTTATTCTGCTAGGGTTAATGCCACTTTGCAAGGTTCTTCAGTCGACAAAGCAACTGTGGTGATGGATTCCATTTTTTTAACAGGCTTCTGTTGGTTTTCAAATGCTATCCATTTCTTGCATGCCGCAACCAGATCCTAGAATATAACTAGCTCAAGTGGAAAGGGAGGATCCATTTCGCGACCCTCTCCTGAGGCCATGGCTTTGTAACTACACATTGTCTCTTGGTTGATTGTAGCTCCTTACATGCTCCCCTTGGCTCCGCAACATACAAATTTCATCTATTATTATCATACTAAAAAAGTTGAATTAAGAAGTCAATAATTTATGGTATTGTGGCAATTGTTTTGGATATATATTATTATTGTAAAAATATTATTTGGCTTAATTTTAAATTGATGAAATAGAGAGAAGAACATTGATGATTTTAATAGGTATGCTTATTTTGGAATGAGATTTTTAAAATTTTGATTTAATTATCAATAACTATTTTATGGATAGTAAGATTTAACTTTATGAAATATTTTAGAATATTTTTAGTAATAGTCACATGTTAAGGATAGACAATTATCATAAAAATATTTATACTCATTGTGATCTCTAATTAAATTTATTATACTTACCCAATGCATGGAATTACACATTCAGTTTTGTTTTTTTATCAAAAATTTCTACTACTTAACCATAGTTTGACATTAGGAATTAACCTTTTGTTATTTTTTATTATTATTTAAATTTATTTATTTTGTAATGTGATTGATAGAGGTGGATGTTTTGTAACTTCCATTTCTATCAGTTACTTATTTTTTGTTTTTAGTTCTATTTCCTTTTTATTTATCTTTTTTGTTTTGAATTTTTTTTTCTATTAATTTTAATTTTCATGAATTATAGATATTAAGATGACTTATTATCATGTTAAAAACATATTTTAATAAATTTAGTTATAAAGAAAATGGTATATATATTAATAAAAAATAAAACACATAAAAACACTGACATATATAAACATGTATATTAAGTGTATATATGTTAATATAAACCATATTAGTTAATTATATTTCTTAATTTTTGGTGATGACAATCAACAATACAATGTTCTAGGTTTTACCTAAAATATGATATTTAGTTTTGACTAAAATATTATTTTATCATTAGATCTTCATTACATTAAAATTTTCCTTTTGATTGGTTCTTTAATTCAATATTAAGAACTATATTCTAACAATTATTTCTTTATATAAAATAGCATTTATTAATAAATATTATTTATTTAGTCAAATCTAACCAGTGTAGTATAACAACTAAAAGAATTTATCTTCATCTATTTAACTTGATATCAAGATCTTTTTGTTCATTTTGTCTTAGGGTATGTGATTTTATTAAGTTATATTTAGATTAAGGGGTCTGTACTAGCTACTATGTAGACCTTGCTAATTAAAGAAATGTCATAGGAATACTAGTTATGATTTTTTGGCATGTGGTATTAATAAGCTATAATATTGACCCATAATATTATCAAAAATTATTTAGAAGTTAAAAAATCCATGGGCAAATGAGAATAAATCTCAGAGTTAAAAATCTTATTACATATACATATGTTTAACTTCGATGAGCTTAAGTCCATTGCAAATTCCCAGAATATTCTGAAATTCGACTGGTCAACCCATGTATGTCAGATCCCAAAATATTCCAAAAATCTATAATTGTTTTAAAGATAACCCTTTAACTCATATATTAATTTTTCCTCTAGTTGAAATGGAAAGCTATTTTTTTCCAAAATCTACAACACACATATCCCTTGATTTTCACGGAGACAACAGATGAAAGCGATAAGAAATGCAGTTCTCTATAATGCAACTTTTTGAAAGCTTTTCTTTTCAAGTTAAAATCCCGCAGCAAAATATTCAATAAACAACTCCATCAGAAATATGATTTATGTAAAATGTTCAATGACGACACCCCACGCCTCCGCTATGTCAGACGTCATACACTATTGGCTTCCGGCCCAAAAGTTCTCCGACAACAATTCGGATTATGGATGTCAACGTCCGTCTCGTCTCTACCAACGGAGATTGAAAGGTGGGACCAACCAGCCACGTAAGCAAGTTACGAGAATCTTCAATCGGGATAAGGGTTACCGTGCGAGAGCTATGGAGAAATGAAAGAAGTTAAATAAATAACTGGTGTTGAAAAACGGTGCATCATTCGGGCATTTCCTATGGCCTTTCACGTACAGTTTTAACGTAGTACTTCAGCATTTCAACGGGTACATCTTTTTCATCATATATCTTCCAGCTTCTGGCTTTCTGAATAGCGAATTTAAACGAATCGTTAAAA
This sequence comes from Pinus taeda, assembly GCA_000404065.3. NCBI lineage: Eukaryota > Viridiplantae > Streptophyta > Pinopsida > Pinales > Pinaceae > Pinus > Pinus taeda. The sequence goes on from APFE030831311.1 coordinate 20,624, forward strand.
AAAAATCAATTTGTATCACCAAAGGGTTTGCAATGCCTTTTGGCTTTACGTTTCAAAAATCTCAGAAATGTATACAAAATTGCAGGCAAAGTTTTGACAATACAATCGTGTGAACTAAAATACTTATGGATACGGTTTGCAAATATGTCTTCAAATGCCGGTATATTTTTATATAATATGCACTCTGTTAATGGTGTGGTAAATTAAGTTATATTTTAGTTATTAAATTTAAGGAAAAAAATATTTATCTATTTATTTATGGGAAAGAAATGTGTTTCTCTGAAATAAAGTTTTTTCCCTCTTTTTATATAGTGTATAAAGTGAATACAAGATTTAGCATTAAATTTTATAATAATTTTTTTTTTCATTATGAATAATGATTTCAATAACTTGTATACTAATATTGTCATTACCGACATGTGAAAATGTTTAAAGTTTGTGGTAGATTTCTGATTGAAATATTGAATAAATATTGATTTGTGTTGTTTAAACTGACTGTTTAATTATATGTATAGATTCAGCACCTTAAAAATTTCTGGGACATTTTCATTGTAAAAAAATGCCCATCAAACTTGTGATTTCAATAATTGAACATAAAAAGTTTCAAAAAAATCTCATTATAATAACAGTTTCAATCGCAAATAAAAGCAACGAACAGCTCATTATAATAATGATGTTCAAGTTATTAAATGAAGAATAGTGATATGATGTGCAAGAATATATGACTCTGTCCACAGCATTTTCATCCCGGCGTGCCGAGTTCAATTACAGGCCGGGGACGTATTTTCACTCTGCCATCCTGAGCAAACATATACTTGACGAAACAATCTCTAGAGAATTTTATAGATGAGCAGAAAGAAAGAAATATAACTACTTGTCCACCCTTTATTATATATATTTTAAATATTTTTAGAAATAAATAACTTACATGTTGGCCTTCCTTCGGCTCAACCTTAGAGATAAACACAAACCAACTCGTGGGAAGATCGGGATGGTCGCTGGTGAAGTCGATGAGCGATCATTTCAATCATCTGTCTCCGAGGTCTCTCAATCACCTTGCCACTGCTCCCGACACTATCGAAGTTATGGGCAGTGCGTAATGGTAATTCCACCACAGATTTGGTGTTGCTAACGCTGTTCACTCGACCTGGTAAAATAAGTCCGTGATATCACCAAGGAAAGGACTATTTTTAAACGCATTTGCGTCTGCTTGAACTAGTTTCTTTAAAAGTAGTCCCTTCATTGGTGATATGACGGAGTTGTTTAATGAATGCCTGCTTCAACTTTGTCTAATGAAAAGGAGCAGTCCAATGGTAGAGGCTGTGACCGTGATACATGTGCCTGCGCTCTCTCTCTCGACTCTTTATTCCGACTTTACTCTCCAAAGTCTGAGTTTGAACTGTAGTGATTTGGTAATAAAATGCCTAATATTCAAACGTCTCATCGTCCTTCTTGGTTACAAATAGAAAACAAAGTGATAGCTATATTTATATCCTGAGATAGTATCTCAAGGTCCCATCGGCATTCTTGGTCAGAAAGAAAAAACAAACTGATAGCTACATTTGTATCCACTACATAACCACGCAGATTATCACCCCCATCCAACCTGAAGATTGGAGTTCTTAATATGCTCTTAACAAGGGCGAGACCGTAAATTAACCATTGGGTAGTAAAATTAGAAATAAAAAAAACAAAAGGGTTAAAATTAGAAATTAAAAAAGAAAATAAAAAATAATCTTGATTGTCAGATTGGATTTTGAGGATTTTCTCTTTAAAAAAATCATATTTAATTTTATCAATGATTTGACTAGTAATTGGTAAATCCCAATGATAAAAAAATTAATGATATAAATTCTATTGTTTTTCATACGAAATAAAATTGCTGTAATAATATATATAATATATAAGAGCATTGATCTAAAAAATGGTAGAATATAAATTCTGTAAAAATAATATATATATAAAAGAGCATTATCTAAAAAATTGTAGAATATAAAACAATGGGAGAATATAAGCATGCAATCTGATTAAGTGGTTGGATTGGAAAGCTAGATATTAAATTGGAAAGCTAGATAAGCATGCAGTCCGATTAATGGCTGTCCGGTTTAGGAAAGTGGATGGGTTGGAAAACTAGATATTAAATTGTTCTTAATACCGCACGATGAGTCGAAGCTTCGTATTATTCATCTGGACGTTAAGCCTCTGAACGTTCTGCTAGACTCAGAAGGTTCTGCTAGACGAGAATTGAAGGCGAAAGTCTCCGTTCCAGAAAATGAAATCCATATGGACTCAGAAGCTGGAAAATGTAAGTGCGTTAATGCCTTAGTATATGCCCAACATTAATGCACTAACAGTCTCCAGCCTCTGAATCCTTCAGAATATGCCCAACATTCCCTCCTGCCGCTCTCTGCTCTCAATCTGGCCCAACTTTATCTTTGAAGTATGGAATCCACCTCCATGCATAGACGCGGTGTGGACATGCAAAGTGCTATCGATTTCTCTTAGACATTAAGCCTCAGAACGTTCTGCTAGACGAGAATTTGAAGGCGAAAGTCTCCGTCCCGGAAATGAAATCCATATGGACTCAGAAGCTGGAAAATGTAAGTGCGTTAATGCCTCAGAATATGCCCAACATTAATGCACTCACAGTCTCCAGCCTCTGAATCCCTCAGAATATGCCCAACATTCCCTCCTTCCGCTCTCTGCTCTCAATCTGGGTACCCAACTTTATTTTTGAAGTATGGAATCCACCTCCATGCATAGACACGGTGTGGACATGCAAACTGGTACTGATTTCTCTTAGAAAACTGCAAGTAGTTGATATGCATTTTGTGCTTGCATGTCCACTTTGCATGGGCGCAAATAACCGAATTTGTTTGCTTACTTGGCCGTTATTTATTGGCGAAATATAAAGATTAATCGCGACAGTCCATCTCTTACTAATTCCGACAATAAAAACACGCTAATCACTGGCCCATCCGCAGTCTTATTCGGATACAGTTGGGCCACGTCTCTCTCCACGGGGTGTTGAAAATGTATATAATTTCAACTGCGCGGTCCAGCATTTAATGCACCCCGAAACCACCACATCAAACCTAAAACTGGCAGTAACTCATCGCACCACCTTTCGGCTTAAAGCTGTTTCTGTGCAACGAGCTCCGAAGCGTTTTGGTGCTGACATGTGAATTGCCGTGACGTCATCCACTGACATTCATCGGACGGTAACTATCGGTCTTCTACCCCTGCCCGATATGCGTC
>APFE030831313.1:0-46233 GCA_000404065.3 Pinus taeda
CCATCAACCCTCAGAACAATTGAGTCTTGAATCCCCTGAAGTCCAGTCTCTTATCCATCAACTTCAGACTTTCTCGATCTCGCCACAAAGATCTGAGGTGTCACAAAGCAGTATGACTTCGCAGTTCAACCTATCTCATCCACTCACCAGACTGCAAAGTGGAAAACTTGGTATTGAACCCATTCAGTTCCCCTTGCCCAAAAGGAAAAGGGCCAAGAAGCACACTAAGCAGTCCGATAGTGAGGAACTTTCATTCACATCCTCCATCTCATCTTCTCATCTGCAAAGTCGACCATCCACTCCCCCACTGCATATTGTAGTCCACCAGGGAACACGAGCTTCAACATCTCAATCAGCTCACCCTTCAGTATCTTCATCATCCCATACATCTGGAACCCCAATAGTAGTATCAACTCCTGGTACTATTACGATGGCGGATCCATGGACGAGACCGGGCGCAGTCAATATGCCTGCGCCATTGCATCCTTTACCAGATGCACCAGAAAAATGACTCCCTAAATTCAACCCAGATGATGGAACTCCGGCCGAAGAACATATTAATAATTTTATGCTATCGGTCAACCTAAAAGGGGTAACCCATGAAGATGTTGTTGTCAGACTTTTCCCTTATACCTTACAAGGGTCGGCTGGATCATGGTATTTTTCGCTACCCTCTTGATCCATTACTAACTGGAATACATGCCAAGAGCAGTTTCTGACTAAGTATGGAGATGATAGGTCTTTAGCAACCTTAATAAATGATCTCTCCAACTTAAGGATAGAATATAGGGAACCCATCAAGGAATTTAATGCTCGTTTTAATAAACTCCTTAATAAAATCCCTACAGCTTCCAAACCAAGTGAACAAATACGAAGCGAATGGTATATCACTGCCCTACCTGCTAATATAGCTATTTTCGTAGATCGGGATGGGAAACCTACCTTAGCTGAGAACATGAAAGAATCACTTGATGTTGAGAAGCGCATTAATTCTTTAGAAAAGAAAGCTGCCTTGGAAGATAGAAAAGCCAAAAAAGTCTCTTTTAAAGAAGACTCCAAAAAGAAAAGTTCTAAAGACCCATATGATATGGAGGGACTACAAAAAGTCCTGAAAACACTGTCCAATGAAATGATTGACATTAAAAAACAGGTGGCGGAAACATCAAGCAAAAGACCTTTTAGGACTTACAAGAAAACAGAAGCCAAACCACCTAATGTCATATCAAATGCCGACTCTGACCAGGAAGAAGAAGAAGAAGAGGCAACCCCACCATCCGACGAAGAAGAAGAAGTGGCTGAATGTCATGGAATGTGGGACTTTATACTCCCCGATCCTGATACAGATAATGAAGAAGAAGCCTTTCCAGTCACCACTAGGAGTAAAGGTGCTCCTGATCCTGTTCAGGTAACTTCAAAGAAAAGAAGTGCAGGTGCAACTACAACAAAAGAGAAAGCCCCTCCAAAGAAAACACCTGTAGCAGCCTCTCAAAACCAACCCTCAACTCCTCCGTCAACTTCTAAAACATTAGTGGTATCCGATTCCATGGAGTACAATATCGTTGATGACATGAAAAAGACCAAAGCCAACATAACCATGTTTGAGCTTAGCAAGCTTAAACATCAGCAAAAGTTACTCATTAAAGAATTGAATGCTATCCCTTCCTCTCCTCTCCCTAGTTCAAAAGCTGCAAACGACTCAGGTCAGTCTCCTCCAGGTATGGTTGAAGCCACAGATTCCGTCCTAATTGGTGATAGGTCAAGTTCTCACACTCCACCATTTCTCCTAACCTATGAAATCTATAATAGAAACCTACATAATTGTTTAATTGACTCGGGGGCATCTTCTAACATAATGGCAGCTTCAGTTTGTTCTAAACTAAACATAGAACCCCAGAAGTCTGCTATCCATATTGTTCAATTAGACAGGACTAAGGTGCAGGTGGTTGGTGAAATTAATTCCGTAACCATCAGGTTGTCAGCCGATCCAAGAATAGTACAAAGAATAGATATCCTTATAGCTGATATACCTGAGTTTTATGGTCTGATTTTGAGCAGAGATTGGTCCGAAAAATTGCATGGGTACATCTCCACTGATTGGTCACATATGTGGCTCCCTTATAAAGGCAAGCCAAATCAGATCAAGATAGACTGAGAAAAACATATGACCCATACAGTTACCGATTTCGAACAGGAGAATCACCCTGTAGCTTTCAACAATAATATTTTGGGCAATTATTCATCCGAGTCATTCTTCGGCAACTTTGTTGCCCAACCCTCCCCTTTCTCAGTCAATCATTTCACATCTCAGATTGAAAATTTTTCACAAACATATAAGTCTAGGTGTTTAATTGATTGCGAGGAAGTTGTAGATACCACTGTTAATACCCCTTTATTTTGGTCTTTATACTTTGATGGCTCTAAGTCTACTGAAGGCTCAGGAGCAGGTTGCATTTTGGTTAATCCAAATGGGGAAAGAACAATGCTGTCTTGCAGGTTAGAATTCGAATGCACTAATAACACAGCCGAATATGAAGCCCTAGTCCAGGGTTTATATAAAGCAATCGGCCTTAAAGTGCAATACTTAAAGGTTTTTGGTGATTCGTAAATCATTGTTAAACAGGTTAGAAATGCAATTCATTGCCTTTAAAATCATCTAAAACATTACCAATCACTTGTGCAAGACCTTACTTCACATTTCTTAGAATTTAACATTTCCTCTATCCCCAGATCCCAGAATTCAGCTGCTGACCTATTGGCCAATGTAGCCTCAAGGCTCCTACCTTCAGAAGACTACAGCCCTGATAGATTTTCTGTAGAGTTAATTTTCAGACCTTTAATTCCTGACAATATCACCAATTGGAGAGTTTTTAATCATGACAATGATATTTTGCAATTCTTGACTTCTGAAAAGTCCTATGATAACCAGATCATTGAAGAAGATGAACACGATTCCCAAATTAAAGAGGCATCCCAAGAAAATGCAATTCCCAAGCCAGTGGTGAAACTTGAGGATCTTTATGATATAAAAGACAGGTTTAAACCTGTAACCAACACAAAAATCCAAAAGTTCTACCCTAAGGTTTGAATTAATAAATTTGGGTACTGATCAAATTCCTCAGAATATAAATTTAGGACTAGGACTTTCTATACAAGAAAAGGAAGCATTTGTTAAGCTATTAAGGAAGAATAAACACGTTTTTGCTTGGAAATATGATGACTTAAAGACTTATGATACGTCTATTATTCAGCATACAATCCCAATGCTTCCAGATCAAAAACCTGTTCAACAGAAGCTAAGAAAAATACATCCCAATTTGGAAAGTCAGATTAAGTCGGAGCTTAACAAACTCCTCAAAGCCAAGATTATCTTCCCAGTCTGACATTCCAATTGGGTTTCCAATATGGTGCCTGTTAGGAAAAAGAATGGCGACATTCGAATTTGTATTGATTTCTGAAATTTGAACAGAGCAAGCTTAAAGGACAATTTCCCATTGCCTACTATGGAGCAAATACTCCAATCAGTGGCAGGTTCTGAATTAATGTCTTTTCTGGATGGTTTCTCAGGATACAACCAAGTTTTAGTTCATCCTGATGACCAACTCAAAACAACATTTAGAACGAAATGGGGAACATATGCATATCAAAAGATGCCCTTCGGACTTATAAATGCAGGAGCGACTTTCCAAAGAGCTATGGACACTGCTTTTAGGGGATTAATTAATAGATCAGTAGTCATCTACTTAGATGACATAACTATGTTTTCTAAAAAGAGATCCAATCATTTACATGACCTAAATCAGATCTTTCAAAGATGTAAAAGGTATGGAATTTCTCTGAACCCCAAGAAGTCATTCTTTGCTCTAGATCAAGGGAAACTCCTAGGTTTTATTGTATCTCGGGATGGCATCTATATTGATCCTGATCGGATCAAAGAAATTTCGGAGATCCCTTTCCCTCACAACAAGAAATCAATGCAGTCATTCCTCGGTCAGATAAATTTTGTTAAAAGATTTGTACCTGATTTTTCTCATATCATTTTACCTCTCCAAGCAATGATTAAGAAGAATGCAGTTTTTAAGTGGGGATTAATAGAAAAAGAAGCTTTTGATCAAATAAAGCAATCTATCATCAATTCCCCCTCCTTGATTACTCCAAACTTCTCCAACCCTTTCACATTGTACACCATCGCGTCCAATACTTCATATGCAGCAGTACTTACCCAACTGAACGATCACAACTTGGAAGCACCTATCTCATTTTTTAGCTCAAATCTTCAGGGTGACGAATTAAACTACTCTGATGTAGAAAAACAAGCCTTTGCTGTGTTCAAAGCAGTTAAACATTATAGACCCTTCCTCCTAAAAACCCATACGAAAGTAATAGTTCCTTTTTCAGCTGTTAGGCAACTATTAATGCAAAGGGAACTGGGTGAAAAAAGGGCTAATTGGGTCACCGCACTTCAAGAGTATGATTTAGACATTAGGCCAGCAAAGATTGTTAGAGGCCAAGGTTTTTGCAGGATATTAGCAGGAGCTTCCAACATACCTGAATCAAACGACACAGGTCCAACAGAAGAAATCAATCAGATAAGTGTCACTGACTCAGAATCTCAATATGCAGATTTGATATTTTATTTAAAAAATGGTTATGCTCCTCCTCATTTATCTTACAAAAGCAGAAGGGCCATCAGATTAAAAGCAAAGAGTTTTTCACTTATTGATAATGTGCTTTTCAAAAAGAATTATGACTCTATTTTGCTAAGATGCCTTGAGAAAACTGAAGCTCAAAAGGTGTTGCAGGAATTACATGATGGACCAGCAGGAGGACATTTTGGAGCCGACACCACAGCTCACAAAATTATTCATGCTGGATACTATTGGCCAACCCTTTTCAGAGACACCCATGACTACGTGAGAAAATGCTTAAATTGTCAAACTGCTGGTGGAAGGCAACGAAAATCTACTTTCCCTCTGCAACCAGTTAACATTGAACAACCATTTGATCAATGGGGACTGGACATCTTTGGGGAAATCAATCCACCTTCTTCAAAGCAGCATAAGTACATTCTCACTGCTACCGATTATTTCACTAAGTGGGTGGAGGTAGTTCCTTTAAAAACAGCAAATTCTGAGGCAATCATTGAATTTATCGATCAATTCATTATTACCAGGTTTGGTGTTCCAACTGCCCTTGTATTTGATAATGCTTCCTATTTTTCGGGCAACTCTATGATTGATTTTGCTGTTAAAAGAGGATTCAAGTTAAAGTATTCAGCTAATTACTACCCTCAAGGTAATGGTTTGGCAGAGTCCACTAATAAAAATCTGATCAAAATTATTAAACGAACAATCGAGCAAAATCATAGGAATTGGCATAAAACACTGATCTTTGCATTATGGGCTGATAGGATAACTCAAAAGGCTTCCATAGGAACCTCTCCATTCAATCTTGTATATGGGAAGGAAGCAATATTACCTACAAATCTTGTTTTACCCTCTCTAGCCCTAGTACAATTTATCGAACAAACTCCTTCCTCTTCTATTCAGCTCAGACATGATCAAATCTTAAAACTTGAAGAAGAGAGGAAAAAAGCAAGCGATACTCATGCCAAACATCAGCAAATCATCAAAGCAGCTTTTGACTCAGCTTCATCAGGATCAAAACAATTCCAAGTTGGTGATTTAGTTTTGAAATGGGATAAAGCCCATGAGGATAAAGGTAAACACACCAAGTTCCAAAAGTTGTGGCTTGGACCATTTCAGATTTGTGAGAAAATAGGCCATTCAACCTTTCTATTGCAAGACTTAACAGGTGTGAGGGAGTCTCTCCCTGTAAATGGCCTAATCCTTAAAAAATTCTTCAATTGAAGAGGTAACCCCTCCTCCCTTTATTTTCATAGGATTTTTCTTTTTTAGCTTATAGATTTTTAGCAAATAAAGTTGAAAGGCATATCCTATTGGCCCTCTACTATGTTTAACTAGTTGTCTTATAGAATTATCATCGGTACTTGCTTTCAAGCAATAGAATTTTCGACCAAAAAAGAATAATGTTTGGGAAATTAGATGTCCTTTGTATCCAGAAATCGCAGATTAACTTTGATTAATTCCTTTTTAGAATATGAAAATAATATATGGTTATTTCTGTTTTCAAATTCACCCCAAATGGTCATTGATATCAGGAATAGAAGCCAATTCAACATCAGCATCTTTAACTCCCAACTTGTCATCCGTTAATTCTCAAGGAAATGATTGTCCACCCCATTCATTAAAGGTGATGATTTTTCAGAGTGTAATTCTAAAATATAAAGATATTGAAGATAAGAGGTCTTATCATAAGCCTGCTTACCACGTTCATAGGAAAATAGCTTAGCTGACATTAACAATACTGTCTACCAAAACAGGGTAATGGCTTGAAATTTCAAGACAAGGAGTCTCATCACGAGCTGGCTTGTTCAGTTAGACTACTACCAGTGAGTGGCATTGTCAACAGCAGGCCACCAAACCAGGACAATGGCTTTTTATCTTATACAAGAATTTAGAAAATGAAAATGAACAAAATATGAAAATATGTTTTAAATTCATTCTGATAATCATAATATTGATTGAGTGGGACAATGGACAATCAAATGGTTAAAAGGTATCCCTGTCGAAACTATAAACGTTTGCTGGCAGCAGAGGCTCTACCTATGACAAGCGAGTATACTATAAAAACTGATTTGGAGAAGCCCCCTATTTCTATTATTTATAAACCAAGCAAGGCCTATTTGAAACCTTAAATGTATCAATTCTAAAGAATGTTCAAAAAGAGGAAAAAATCGAAGTTATTTCTGTAATATTCGGGATACATAGATAACTAGTTATATCAGAATTTTCCTTATGGTTGAAACTCTATTCCAAAAAATTTTAAGTACTTTTGACTTGTTCAGAGATAACTGGTTCTCCCAATGAATCGCCAATTGTTGTGCCTTGCAAAACAACCCCCCATTTCATAATTATCTTTTTCAAAAAACATTAAAATATGGAATGGGTCCCTCTTAGAAATAAAATTGATATCAAAGCTTTATTTCGTTTAAAAGACAACATAAAGCGCAAATAAAGTTTGGGCGATAAAGCTATCGCAAGATCGCATATCGCAAAGGCAAACAAGCAATGCATCAAATAACATACACCCTTTCCCCGACGCGATAAAGCCATCGGCGATATCGCAATCGGCAATCGACAATCCCCTTATGTACCCCTAATACATCGCATGGTAAAGCCCCGATGCGATAAAGCTATCGGCGATATCGCAATCGGCCCCACTCCTTTTTGTAAACATATGCGCGTATGCTTTCTGCCGATGCGATATCGCAATCGGCAATCGGCAATCCTCTTGTACCATCTTTAACGCACATATACTTTTCGCCGATGCGATATCGCAATCGGCGATCAGCGATATTCAAACTCATTGTTAAAGCCATTCGTACCCTCCTTTCCTTGCGATGCGATAAAGCACGATTTTCAATGAAAAAGCCAATAAAGTGATTGGAGAGCCCAATTTATTGGTAATTAAGGCATAATCACTCCCGCCTGGCCGCCCATACGCCCTTTACTTGCTTTAAGAGATTTTCAAATCAAATTTAGGAATAATGGACATTTATAAAGGTGGCAGGCCCTATACGGTTACATAATGAATCTCCGCCCTGAGATCTGCCTATAGATTGTCTCCGCGCCGTTTGACAAAAGCTGGATATATCAACGTTAATCTTTTACATTCGGTTATCATCCCTGAGTTTCACTATTATCTCTGTATTACGCCAGATCTTATTCCCTGTGCAGGATATAGTTCTGCAAAGAGGATTCAAACATGATGGGTAAAAAGTCCAAGAAGGTTGTCGGTGTTTCAAACTCACCAGTCGCAGGACAATCAGCGCTAAATAGTAAGAAAGGCTTAATATCCGACACTACATGCGCAGTCCTAGCAAAGACAACTTGGCAAGGAACTTACGATTTAATAGAAGCTGAAAAACCAGCACAAGCAGAGGAAGAAGCTACCGCGGATTCATCTAATAGGTCGGAAAATTCTATTAAAGATTTGGCGGATTCGTTCCTCCATAGAATTGCAGCTAGAGAGCAAATTCTCCCGTATACTGACGTGGTGAAATGGGCAATTGAAGAAATCTCCTTCACCGATAGAACTTTCATTACAAAGGATGGGAGAATTTTTGGGTCATTTAAACCTGAAGATCTGAGGCAAATGTATCATCTGCCTAAGCCAGAGAAGGTATATAATAGCGCTTTTCTGAAACAATTTGCAAGTGAACACGCGGTCGAATCTGAACCTATCAAGGAATGGAGGCAGAATCCAAATAAACACAGACATGAATCCTCCGGTAAGTACTCAGTCGCCTCTTTGTGTTCTCCTTATTGTTATGCCGGCATAATGATGTGTAGATTGTGGGGTTTACATGATTCTGCCGTTTTCACCATTGAAATGGTTCCTCTCATGGACGCGGCAGTAAACAGTGTTATTATGGATTGGGCCACTATTCTATCAGATAAGCTGGCATTAGCTGTTATTGATTTAAGGAACAAAACTAGAGTCACTGAAAGAAAAATTCCCCCTTTTTACTACAGTGCATATATCTTGGATACTTTGTGTTTTAATTCTGAATTCCCTATTCTTGGCTGGAGGTGGACCGTGCAGGATCCCTCGCCCATTCACATTTATCATCGTAAGATGTGGAAAACATCTTATAAAAACCACATGTACCAGATTTGCAATGGTTTCATGGTGCCTGTATATTATGCAATTTTTTATAAGCCTATCCCTAAGATATCCTACCTTGCTTCTTTTGATCTGCCTGCGGTAGGTAGTTGGTTCGGAGAAGAACATTTCACTTATATTAGGGTTTTTGGAAGTCAAGCCAACCCTCATGTCCTTCCTTTATATGTCCCCGATAAACTGTTAGCAAGGGAGATTGCTTACCAAATAACAGCAGAAAGCACCACTCAGATTCTTAAAAAGGAGAAGAAAAGGGGTTGGCCTACTTTCCCCTTCAGATGTGGGGTCTTCACGCTGCATGATCTAAAACATGCAGAGAAAGAAGCTTCAAAGATTAAAGCCTTAAATTTTGCTACACTTCCTAATAGGCTATTCGACCTAAAGCGAACAGCATACGCTGCTTTGGAACATGCTAAATTGGCATTATTCGATCATAAGGAAGACATGTTTGATGACATGTTCAAATCAGCTGAATCGATATTTCAGGTCATGCAACTCGCTAAGAGGCAATATAACGATGAAAGGTTAATTGAGTTTAACAAACTCAGAGAACAGAGGTTGCAAACTCTGCCTCTGGATTTATTAATAACAGCCCAAGCAGCATCATCAAGTGAGCCTGGCCAACAACAGACAGAGAAACTTCCTGCTACAATACAGACCAATAATAAAGAGCAAGAGGATCAACAAAAGAAAGATGGAGAAGAGAAAATGAAGCAAGAACAACAAGAACGCTTGAGGAAAGAAGAGGAAGATAGACAGCGCAAAGAACAGACAGAGAAATGACAGAAAGAGAAAGAACAGGCAGAAAAGCGGCAGAAAGAGAAAGAGAAAGAGCAGGCAGAGAAACAGCGAAAAGAACAGGAGCAGAAAGAAAGGGAAAAGCAAGAACAACTGCTTATAGAATCCCGGCCTAAACAAAGCACCACCGATACTAATAAAGGTGTTGTCACAGACCCTCAATTGCAAGAAGAGTGGCAGCATTTCAGCACCATTATCGGTGGAAGTAAAGATTCGCAAAGCACTGATACTCCCAAAAGCAGCACTGAACAGGGTAAATCTTCATCTCAGACTTTAAGTATAACCAGCGACACACCAAAATCAAAGGACGTGGAAATTATTCCAAAAGGCCCTAGTGAACAAATCACTCTACAAGTAGAAGATATTCCTCCTTTGAATGTCTTCTATAGCCCAAAATATAAAGCCGTAGTAAAACGATCAAGAAAGAGACAAAGGCCTGATCAACCTTCCATCTTTCCTGAGTCAACCATCATGGGCAATGTAGTATGGAAGCAGAAACAAGACCCCTCCGATGATCTAACCAAACTATCACAGTATGCTGGAGCTTATTCAGCTGCTACTATCGACAAGGCATCAGAGGTAAGTCTTTTGCTAAAAACTAGAGATCAAGAAATTTCCATTTTACAAGAAGAGTTAGCAGCAATGAAACAAAAGGTGACACAAACCGAGGCATAGTTAGAACAACAACAACAAATGAATGAGCAATTGACTAAACAATGGGAGGAGGAGAAACAGAGCATCAATCAGGCGGCGATCCATAGACAGAATGAGTTGAAGGAGACTTTGGAACAATTAAAGGAAGCAAATGAGCAATTACTGAAAACTAAGGATGAGCATATCGCCCAGATCACAGCACAACTGGATAATTTCAAAGGAAACTCGCAGGTAATGGAATTCAGAAAAGAAGCAATGATAGTTAACAATGTACTTATAGCACAAGTTAAACTATTGGCTCAGTACCTTTCTCAAGCAGAACCACTTTGCGAGTTAACCACAACTGTGAGCGATCGAGTAGAAAAGGCAAGAGATGAGTTGAATCAAGCCGATGAAATTATCACAGCACACCTTGAATGGCAAGATTCAAAAGCAGGAAAAGATTCTAATTTGCCAAAAATACTTGAAGTTCATAAAAACATATTATTCACTGAATGGCATACACAGGTAATGAAAGCAGAAAGGGCAGCTTCAAAGAGCACATTGACTTCTAACAATCTGATTGATCTGGTTAATGATACACTTTACTTGACAAACATTGTTACCCAGTGTACGCCCAGAAAGGTAATTACAGCTCATACATTGGAACAATCATGTTACCCAGAGTTAGAAAACAGAGGAAAGTTAATCGCCGGGGTTAACAGTTTAAGCATAGAAACATATTGGCATTTCCTCATTAAGCCTTATGAACAAAGAGCCGCCCTCAAGTGCTTAACTGATGCCGTTCAATACATGATCCCCGAGATCCAAGATGCCACATTTGCCGCCCAGCTCAGTTCACGAACAAACAAACCTCCAGAGATTCAGCCGATGCTCGACATTCATCAACTAAGGTCTAAAGATAAACAGCCGACAGAATGAGTCATCATCCATCTCCTTAGTCTGTCAGAGAAAATAGCAACGAAGAAGTTATTGATATCAGAATAATTAGCATGTTTGTTTTGTAGATATTTAGATTAGTTTAGTATTTATAGACCCTTTCATGCATTTAGAAAGGGTCGTAAAATTTTGTATAAGACTTAACAGACTGGAGTTTGCACTATTGTGCTTCAGCCTCTATTCTTTTATGAAACTCGACCAGTTGCTTTTATTTTAATGAAGAAAGTTTCTTAATTCAATTGTGCACTATTGTCGTTGATTTGAGGAATGTTGATGCATCAAAGTAAAAGCTATACGTAGTGATTCATATCGGGAGTGACTTGCTATTCAACTGGTATTTTTATCTTTTGTTTAGATTCATTCTGAGTATATTATTTCGCTGTGTAATTATTCTTGCTACTGTTAATTGTATGCATGCATAACAACAGGAGATCCTACTCATACCACTATTGGATGTTTAGATGATATGCCTTATTTTTAATCATGTCTGCATTAATAGTATGAATGTTTAAAGTTCAAGTAGCATTGTTTTAATCGCTGTGCCTAACTATTTAGGTACAACAATCTTGAATGGTTTAATATCTATGTTCATATAAATGCAATCATCTATATAATTGTATTTTTTGGATATAGAACATCAAAAGCTACGCTTTAGATGTTCAAATAGATTCCCGGGATAGTTTCATTTAATTGCATTTCTGTCAATAGCTTTAGTTATTCACCCACCATTACTGTTATTTATAAAGTATTCATTCATCCCATCCATCTATTGCTGGGAAACTGGTCCCATTATCCCCAGTCGGAGCCACTACACCAAACGGAAAAGGAGCTGCACTAAGGTCCGGACCGGGTGGTTTCCCCCAATGTTGGTGCAACGATTTTCGAGGCATCAACACCTACTTGAATGGAAAAAAATTGACAACCTTTCCTGATGCATTTTGCTAGTTGGGAAGCTAGTACAAGTCTTATTTGCAGAGGCTTCTGAATCCCCTGAATTTCTTGTCTTTCCCCCTTATCATCTCAAAAATAAATGGTTTTAGTTTTGCAGTTAATAAGAGACCAGTGCTTTTCCAGCTAGTCCATACCAATAAGGATATCATATGATCCTAAGGGTAGTATATTCAAATATGCATGGATGGACTGGCTAGCTAGCTCTAGAGGGAAATTATTGACCTTGGCCAAAACTCTTCTTTTGGCTCCTGTGGCTAATTGCACCAACCTTGGATTTTTAAACTTTACCGCTTGTAACTTACATTGTTCCACAATCTTGGGGCTAATGTAACTTAAAGTTTCCCTAGGGTCAACCAAAATAGCTACAGTTTGGTTAAAAATTTTACCTTCAAATTCGACCATTTTCGACTGAAATTTTGCTTGGTGGTCTTCTAGGGCTGCGTTAATTTTGGGTAGACTCCTTGTTATCTCTCCTACTATAGAGGCTTCTTGTAGCTAATAGATTTGGTCAGTGCCCCTGCGTTTTGGGCAGTTTTTGACATAGTGCGGCCCTCCGCATCCCCAACATTGTATAGGGGGCTTTGTAGCCAACTCAACTTCATATTTGTCTGAATGCTCATTAGTTTTTGCTTCGCCTGGTACCTTAAATTTGGGTGGATTTTTATTGAAATTTCTGTTAGTTTGTCCCTCGTAAATTCCCTTGCTGCATGAGCCTTTATTTCCTTTATGACCAGGAACAAATTTATTTATCTTTTTGTCATTCCATTTCTTGTTCATGTTGCCTTTTGGTTTGTTCTGCTGATAGCAAACCCGTGCTTTGTGGATCACTTTGTCCATGGTCTTTGGGTTGTCAAATTCTAGTCGTTCTTTCATAAATAGAGGTAAGCTACTGATGAATCGCTATACCTTTTCTTTTTCTTCACATATGTAGGGCACATAACGAAGTAACGAGGTGAAATTTTGTTATAAATTCATCCATGGTCAATTGTCCTAGTTGGAGATCATGAAACTCTTTATATTTTTCATCATAAAATCTTTTTGTTAGGTACTTTTCTTTAAAATATATCTGGATTTTTTCCCAGGTTATACTTCGTTCATCCATTCCCCGAACAATCTTTACTTCCTCCCACCATAGTGTGGCTTTTCCTTGCAGTTGGAAAATGGCCAAACGAGCCTTCAAGTTATGGTCATATTCGTATAGTTGGAAGTATTTGTTCATATTTATTAGCCATGCTTCTGCCGCTTCTTCCTGCTCTACATCGAAAAGTGGGGGCTTTATCTTTCGAAACTCCCCCTGAAGTTCCACTTTCTATTTTTTCTGGGTTCGGTGGTTGGACACATTATCAGACTCTTCTTCACGATTTTCCTCACCACCCTCGGTTTCCCAATCTTCTGTCAGGAATTCTTGCTCCCCTTATATATTTCTATGTTCAGGGCTGGGAACTAGTGGTTGATTATTTTGTTTATCAGATAAATTTTTTATAATCTTTTCTTGTTCTAGCATCAATCTTTCGTTATCTGGCCGTAAACGGGCCATTTCATCCTTTAACTCTTGTATTTTCACTCTAATGTCTGTACCGATGTCTCGGGGTTCCTCACCCAATTGTACCCATACTTCAAGATTGCCCTCCTAAAATGGTGGGGCTCCTGTTCCTATTGCAGATCTGGATGGTAGTTTCCCTATCCTTCTCATGCTCACTGTTCCTGCTTCTTACGTGCATACGACCAAATTTGTTATTGCTTACCCAGAGGTCTCAATTTTACAACCTCAGCACTCTGATACCATATGTAATGTCTCCATGTAAAAGATAATTTGAAAATGATTACAATTCTCAACATAACTGTACCTGCTAAATGCATTTGACTTATCATAAACAACATTGATTAACTATAATAAGCACTATAATTAACTGTCATTACCACATAATTAGGTTGACATGATAGTGGTGGAATGTCTTTACAACCATTAATTTGTGAATGGATTTGTGATTTTCAAGGTTTACATTTTATTAAATGGATTTGTCAACTGCATAGTCGACTATCCCAACCATACAAACCCTCACACCACATATCGAAGTACTGTCATAAATATTCTCAGGCTTGATCTGATGCGGGATGGTACATTTTTATGGTGGATTTTAATATATGAAGGCCACTTGCCAGGACGAGGGGACGGCCATCTCGGGATGCTTCTCCATGGTGGACCACTGTTCCTTGCTTCTTTTTGGTATGTACCCCATCAAGGGCTCTCCTTTCCGCATTGAATCAGACGGTGGAGGCTAATGCTAGCAGTGTTATGCTTGGTTGAGCACAGAAAAGGTATTTATTGTTATTTTGTTTTTGATGGAGGGTTTCAGCTCCTGTTCTCGTGCGAAGGGTTTCTCCATGGTAAAACTCTTAACCTAACCTCTATCATTTAATTTATGCCACTGCTCTGGAAGGCCTTTCACTCCTTGACTGTCTTTCCTTCTTGACCACAGTGTGCTGCTATGGCTTTCGGCGTAGCTACAGGGGTGTTGGAGGTCTTCTACAACAACCCGGGTAAGTCAACTCGACCCTAAGGGCATCATTAATTTGTATTGCAATGTTTTTTTTTTATTCAGTCGCTAGGGTTTCTGACTAGCCTCATTGACAGGGTTTGCAGGTGCAGCTTCAGGTCACCTGGCTCCGGCTATCGAAACTCCAAAAACTCCATTTGGTCTTCAACGGGTATGAGCTTGGTTCTGTATATCTTAGAAGAAAAGAAGGGCTTGCCCTGGTCTTATGAATTTTGTGTCGCATGTATAAGTTAGCAGAGCAGAGGTTTTGTTCTAGCTTTGAACTTCTGGCTTTTAGCTAGGTTAAGCTTGTTTACTTGTTTTCTCTATTAATGAGACACGAGTCTCTAGCCATTGAGGCAATGTATTTAGTTTTATGAGAGCTGGCCCTGAAGTCTCTGCTCCTTTCAAAATTATTGTAACCACTCTTTAATTTTGTGGTGACCACTATAATCAAACTGGTTTGCATGTTTTTAAGCCAGCTCGGCCTGAGTTTCGGTTATATACTTCTGGGTAATTTTTCCTCCTGAACTGCAAATCCTGAGGATGGTTTCTATCTTTGGTTAATGCATATTTTACTATTACTGTTTATGCAAGTCTTGCAGACTCATTTACTTGTTGTCTGTACTGGAAGAAAGCTTTAAGTGATTCTTTCACTCTCTGATATTTTAATAATTTGTTTCTTCACTTTCTAGTATAGATGTATTCGTTCTCACAGGTTGTTTCTTTTGCTAATGGTTTTCATGTTTAAGCTTTTTCTTTTGTGGATAACTGCAATCCTTGCAACTATATTTCTTACAATTTTCTATTGATTGCATACTTCCCTACTAAAGTACTAGTTTCGGGTTAGTTTATCGGTACCCAGACTTGGGGATTCCGCCTGAATAGAGAAGGATTATGTATTTGTTTCAATAATGAAAAAGGTTCTCAGGTATTTAAAGAAACGTAGGCGCTATTCTTTTATTGATGTTCCTTTAAGTTACAACTTTGAATACCGCTCGAACTTATACATAGATACTCTGTCAATGTTTCCTTTCCTACTTGTATTGTGCCATTATTATTTATGCTGCTATCAGAGAATTCTTCTAAATAAGGAATACATTTTTGTCTCTTAAGTTTTTTGAAATTCTGTCTCATATTACAAACTTCTAAACTTAAAGGGTTTCAATGCATACCTGCATAGTGATAAAAACATCTTTAATTACTATTCGTATATGCGACTATATTAGAAATTTAGCATTTTGTTCTCTAAAAATTACTGCTAATAATAATTAAGCAAGATATTCCAGATATAAACTTATCTGGCTTGTTGAACCGCTTATAACCTTTTAACTCGTCTATCCTCCCAACCTTGAGACTTGCGCTGATCTGGAATTTATCGAGGACAAAGAATTAAAGGTATTACAAACTCATGTGCATGGATGTGCCTATGTTACTTTATGCAATGGATCGATAAGATTGCGAAATACATAGACACTGAGATAGTTAGAGAAAACATAATAGGGAAACATGTAAACACAACAAGTTTAATAAGGAGTTCACCCAATGCTCTTGGGTTACGTCTCCTGGTCCAGCCTTCAGTGGTGGCCTCTCTATTATGTTTTCAAAGCAGAGTTTTTACAACAATGAGCTTAATTTGAGTCTCACTCAACAGATATGAATAAGTAGGACTGGAGTACACAGACTCTCCTTACTGAAACTCGACCTCTATTGGTCACAATAATACGAACCCAATCTGAGACTCATACATGATAGGCCTATGCCGAGGAGCTCGCTTGAACCTCTCAAGATTTCTCTGGAGTACACAGACTCTCTGACTCTCTCTGGCTCTGTCTGGCTCGATGCTGCCTTCAAGTCAACTTGGCTTCTTCTCTCTATTCTCTGCTCTTAGCTTCTGCGTCTAACTAACTCTCCTTTGTGTCGTCCTCTGCTTTTATTAGTTCATGGCTTTAAAGCCAGTCTACTTTCTGTCGGTTCGTTTCCACTTCTCGACGTTTTGGTTCTTCTGCCTCTGTCCGTTTGAATTCCCCTATTTGTGTCATCATCACTGTGTAACGCTTCACAGGGAGGTGGCCACCTATTCTGCAATGGGTGAGTGTGTCAGGTTTAACGATCGTTATTTCCATTTGCTCCAAGATTGCCCGTGAAACATGAATCTTTTTCCAACTCATCGTCCACGTCGGACTTCAAATCCCATGTAATATTGCTTTATAACCTTGTCAAATCTGGTCATTTATCGGGACGCGCCTCTGCCGTTGATCTGGGCCCCCTAAATCCTACAGTTTTTGTTCATATCAGGCGGGTAAGTAGCATGACGTTTACCCGTCTGATGTGAGCGGTTTTCTCTCTCTTTCGCCAAATGCGCGTCACTCAATGTGTGGCATCAGGCGGGACTCGGTTGAAACTACTTACTGCCTCGAGGCCTTCCGATATCTTGCCGGTTTTGTGGAATCTCGCTCTATGGAACCGAATTAATGACTTTTCCGCCTTTCATAGTTATTTCAGGTCCGGGTGCTCGGGCTTTCCTTCACTGAGGGGGACACCCTGCGATACGCCATCGCGTATCAGAAACTACCCTCGTTTCTTGAATTAGCCTCTGGTTTTGCCAATTTGCGCCAGCGCGTGTTACCATGGGCCAACAGTTTGCGCGCTCGACCGAGGATCCTTGTTGCTCTGTGCTGATCACAAATTGCAACTTTCACGAGGATTCCTTCTGATAGCTTGATCTTTCTAAGACTTGAATCTTTTGGCATAACTTGAAAGAGTTTATGAAAACTTAGAGAGTGTTTAAGATCCAATTCGGATCATGTGCTTTGGCGCCTTGAGTCTCCCCTCGAGCTACTCGAACCTGGGTAATTTATTCAAGAAAAAACTCAGTCTTGAACAACAGTGGATATCTGGTCTTAACCAAACTTATCCACTACTTGTATGTTTGTCTCCACAACACAAAATTCTCCTTTCTTACTTCTCCATTCCCTTGATCGCAGATCCCCCTGCCTCCCATCTTCTTGATCTTTTAGGGATGGATTTTTCATAGGAGCAGTTAGGGTTGGGTAACTTCCCAACCAACCGTTTCTTGAGAACTAATTTCCATCATCCATCTCTTAGATATTTCTCATGAATTATAACAATTTCTTTCCTTAACATATTTCCAGCACTAAATTTCTTTTAATCAATTAAAACAAAATTTCTACTTATATGAACTTAAATCAGTTCCATTTTGTTTTACTTGCAGCAAAAAAAATGTTTACATTCACAGGGGATATCACACCCTTATATTAGACTCTAGAATAAGCCTCTTGACTCAATAAAACTCTGTTCTTCCCAAAATTATCAATTTTTTGTGTGCAAAATTTTATTTTATTCATAATATTTTACTGTATATAACATTAAAATATGTTATTTTAACATTTTTTTTCTATATATAAATATATATGAAGTTGATATTCATATTATATTATTATTATCATCATCCAATTTTAAGGTCACGTCAAGCCAAACACCAAATTGGTGTATGAGACCCCCTTGTTTGTGGGACAAGGGACCCATCTTTGTGCAGCGATTTGACTGCTAAGTCTACAAAGGCATACATATTCTATCCCCCTCTAGTTTTGAACGTGTGACCTCTTACGAGGAAACACATGCTCTTCAAATAATTTAACCTGTGACCTCTTATGAGGAAACACATGCTCTTCAAATAATTTTTTTAAATATTTTTCTAAAGTATAAAGTTTAAACAGTTACTCACATTTTTTTTTTACTTTTAGTTATTTTACATGAAGTTATATTAAGTCATATAGACAACTAATTAAACATGCATAATTTTTTTTCTTCGAAGAAGACTAGTTTTAACTCAAGTTGAGAACAGACATACTTACACATCACCTTCACATTGGTTGTAAAATAAGCCTCTTGGCTCAATAAACATCTTACTCACATAATTTTTATTTTATTTTTAATTAACTTTACAAGATACTATATTAAATGATATAAATAATTGTTTAAACATGCCTAACATAATGTATTTATTTATTTTTTATTTTTTAAATTACACGTGTTAACTCTAAGTTAAAAACTGAAATATTTATACATGACTTTTACTTTGAGTTGTAAATAAGCTTCGCAACTCGATGAAGAAATTATTAAATATAAATCATCCGTAAGTTTCTATATAATTAAAAATTAACGCTGGTTAATTAAAAAAATTAAGTAAGAAGAGTCTCAGTTCACCATGCATGTAAAAAATACTCCATGATCTTCGGTGTAGGGATTATTTACATTACTAATGGGTAGGGTTTTATAAGAGCACTCGAAACCCTCTTTTCTTGTTCTCAGCATGTTTTAGGGAACTATAGCTCAACGGTTAAAGCCATTGCACTAGTGGTCGCAATATATTAATTATAACGGTTAGTTAATTTTAGAGAAGTATAGAAGAGTCTCAGTGCCGGTTAGTTAATTTTAGAGAAGCAGAGAAGTCTCACTTTCACCATGCATGTAGAAAGTAGTACATTATCTTGGGCATAGGGATTATTCACATTACTAATGCGCAGGTTTTTGTAAAAACAAATAAACTGGAAACCCTTTTTTGTGTTCTTCAGCAAGTTCTGGAGGACTGGAGCTCAACGGGTTATGCCATTGCACTATCGGCAGGTGGGCAGAGCTGTTGCTATCCCGTTAGTTAATTTCAGAGAAGCGTTGAGGAGTTTTAGGTTAGTTTTGCAGAAAAAAAAAGTATGTATGGTAGAGTTTTGGTGTTTGAAATCGATGTGTAAATAGTTTTATTTGTGTTTGTATGTAGAACAAGGTTTTATATTAATGTAGAATAGTTTGAGTAGATAATTACTCGAACAAAAAATTTGGAAGAATTAAGATTTACTTGTATTAATTATTATTAGTTCATGGTGAATTTCTCTTAAGAATTTTGCTGATGAAAATTCGCCAGAATTTTAGTGTTTAAATCATTTTTGATAATAAAAATGATTTCGATTCTAAAAATATTCAAAATCTTGAAACTAGATAACTATAACTCATATTTTCAAAAATTTCTACCCTAAGTTCTCATTTTTTTTTCCTTCAGAAACATGGCCTGTTTAGACTACGCTGAGGACAGTTCACGAGTCGAGTGAAGAGTTTCCGCCCTGATTTCGACAGGGGAATGCACTGCTTTAAACAAAAGGCAGTTTCGAGACGAACCTCCACCGTCGGATGAAGGGGTTTTCAGCCGCCGTGAGACTGTGACAGCCGGTGAGCAAAAGCGTAAGGAAATCGGTGCGTAACTTGTTTCATACCTCTTTGTAATATGAATTTATCTAAAGGAACTCAACTGGTAGTAGTTGCATTAAAGCAATATTTTGTTTGGCGTTCCCGAGTTGCACAAG
Organism: Pinus taeda; assembly: GCA_000404065.3. Lineage (NCBI taxonomy): Eukaryota > Viridiplantae > Streptophyta > Pinopsida > Pinales > Pinaceae > Pinus > Pinus taeda. Next base: position 20,021 of record APFE030831313.1, read on the forward strand.
AAATAATGATTTTCTGTAATGCTTTATTATCTTCAGAATGGTTAGGTAATAACAAATATGTTATACAAATTTACAATGGGCTAGCCAGGGGTAGATCAAAATCATTACAATTTTTTCAATTCAATAATCAATTTATTTTTATTATTTTTTTTCAAGATATTTTTGTGATTACCTTGAATTAGGATGGACTAGATTAAAGTTTTTTTTTTTTTTGGTTTTTGAGTAAGTTAAATTTGGGTTTGCCTAACCTAAATCTTTTATTCACTTAGTTTTTCTTATTAGATGGATTGGATGGAAGTTTTTAATTTTTTAATTTCCTTATGATTAGTTTTTTTCTTAAATGAATTGGATAAACGTTTTTTTTGTTTTTTGTGATTAGGCTTAATTTAGGTTGGGGCTAGTCCTTTAATTAGATGGATTAATCCACTCACAATGGGATGAATATAGGTTGGGGCTAGCACTTTGATTAGATGGACTAATCCACTCAGAATGTGATGAATGTAGGTTGAGGTTAGCCCTTTGATGAAGAATCTAGATTGGGGCTAGTTATTGTTGATAATGTTTAAATTGAATTTTGAATGGTAAATAAAGTATATATAAGACCAAATTTTTTCATGATATATACATAAAATTTTAAATTGATATATAATATATACTTAATTTATATTAAAATATTTTACACATGGAGACACTTTATCACACTAATTACAATGTTTTTTATTATTTATTATATTTTTAGTATATGCTAATACTTACTTTTATTAAAATATTTGATTAATAACCTACATTGAATATTTTTCTATATATAACATTAAAATGTTTTATTTTAACAATTTTTTTCTATATATAGATATATATGAAGTTGATATCAACATAGATTAGTTAACATAGATCTTCAAATAATTTATCTAAATCTCTTGTTAAAATATTTTTGAGAAGTATAAGATTTAAACATCTTACTCATATACTTTTTTTGTTTCTATTCATTTTTTTTTTATTATAGCCTATATTATTTTTTATTGAAAACATAGTTTTTATTTTAAAAGGGGAGATAAACAAACTTTTTTTTATTGAAAACATAATTTTTATTTTAAAAAGGGAGATAAACAAACTTACACATCCCTTTATATTAGACACAAACTTACATATCCCCTTATACTAAATTATACAAACTTACACATCTTTTTATGCTAGACTGTAGAATAAATTTCTCGGCTCAATAAAACTCTGTTCTTCTCCAAAATCAACCATAAAACTTAAACAATTATGAAAACTTAAATCCATAATTTCTATTAAAAATAATTGATTATTCAATGTCGACGAAATAGTTATATACATGGGACTTGAACAATGGCGAGAACTTAAAATTAGTAACCCATCGTTTATATTAAAAATATTTGGTTCTTGATGGCAAAAGAAACGTTTCATCCACTCTGTCATAATAGTTTCCATTCTCTTCCTTACTTTGCTTCAAAGCTTTCACGCCATTCACAAATCCAGAAAGCTTGTTCGTAAATACGCATTCGCCTCATATCTTCACCTAGGGATTAGTCACATTATTGATGGGTAGGGTTTTGTAAAAACATATAAACTCGAAACTTCTTCAGCTTGTTATAGGTAAACTGAGCTTTATGGTTTATGTTTAGAGATGTATTTATATTGATATAATTGTATAAATTAAATGGTTGATAAATATTTAAATATAATATTTAAATATTATTTAATTTATTAGCTATGAAAATTTTACAAGAGAATTAATATGAATGGAGAAAAATCAATTTTTTGAGTACAAATTTTTTTATTGTCTAAATCATAATTTTGAATGATATAGATTTTTAATTATATGTCAATATGAATTCATATTAAAATATTTAAAATATTTTATTCATAATATTTTACGATATATAACATTAAAATATATACTAACATTTTTTCCTATATATAAATATATATGAAGGTGATATTCATATAAGTTGGTGAACATAGATTTTCAAATAATTCATTTAAATAATGTATTAAAATATTTTTAAAAAGTATAAGGTTTAAACATGTTATTCACATCTTTTTTACTTTTAATTACTTTACATGAAATTATATTACGTCGTGTGGACCACTAATTAAACATGCATAACTTATTTTTTCTTTCTTGTTTTATTATTGCTGACATTGTTTTTTTTATTTATAGAATATTTTATTTTTATTTTAAGAGGACTCATTTTAACTCAAGTTGAGCACAGACATACTTTACACGCCACTTTCAGATTGGGTTGTAGAATGAGCCTTTTAACTCAATAAACATCTTACTCGCATATTTTTTACTTTTAATTACTTTACATGAAACTATATTAAATGATATAGACAATTAATTAATTATTATTATTTATTTACTTTTTTTTTACGTGGAAAAAGTCGTAATTTTCTTTATTGAAAGAGAAAATTACATTTTGTAGATGCTGAGCATATGCATATGGTAAGGCATACCCTTTCCAAAAAAGTAAAAGCAGTGTTATAGTACTCCACGCAGGAAGCAAGCTGATAAAAAAGCAGAATAAAACATTTTGTTCTCTTCGTAGAGAGACATAGTTCTGTGATAAACAAGTGAAAGTATATATAAATATTTACATATGATCAAAATAAAAATTTCTAGCTGATATTGAGTCTTCAGTTATGCTTCTGGATCTATGAACGACCTATGATAGTACTGATAGGGAACACCGTCCTTGTCCGCTTGTATCATCGAAGTATCATCATCCCTGAGCGCTGCTTCCTTGGATAGGTGGTCTAGAGTTGAGTTGCGCTCCTTGTAAATGTGTTGACAAGAAAAAGAGTCGAATGTCAAGATGAGTCTGTGAGTATCATCCAATATATGCCTTAATGAGTACACATTGCAATGAGATTTTTTGTTTATCCAGTTGCATACTATTTTTGAGTCACCAAAGAGTTGGAGATTTGAGCACTGTTTGTTCAAAGCAAAATGTATGAGGTATTTGGTAGCTAAAAGCTCAACATAGTTATTGGTTCCTCTACCCAAACCCATTTGTATTTTGAAGGAATGGGTTTATGATAAGTGTAATATGGCTCCCCTCCCACATCCTATCCCCTGTGCCGAACCATCGAAGTAAGCCCATGGCATGGAGGTATTGATGTTTTCCAACTTGATGATCCTGTGAGACTGTTGTGTGCATTCGTCTAGGATAGAGTGATAGTCGGCTAAAATTCTACACAGTATAGAGGGCCAGTATGGTTCCTTTTGCTGAAAAATAATTCGATTCCTGGCTATCCATATAGCCCAACAGATGAGTTGAGGTATATTCCTCTCCTTGCCAGTGGCTTCCTTACACCAGTTGTTCCAAGCGTCTTTTATATTGTTGCCATGCCACCGACATGTTAAGGGGAGCGATGTAAGTAAGCTGTTCCATAGCTCTTGTGTGATGGGGCACTTCAAAAAGAGGTGGTCGGAGTCTTCGTTGCAATTCTTACAGAGGTAGCACCAGAAAGGGCCTAAGTAGGAACACTTCATCAAGTTTGCACCAGTCGAGGTTTTGTTATGCTGTATAGACCACATAAGAAGCCTTGTTCTAGGGGCCGCCTTTAACTTCCACATAAGGTTCCACCAAGGCTCAGTGACTTGTGGCTTAAAGGGTTCCATCAACACCAGATATCCTATCTTGGGTGCATATGAGACGTGTTTGGCAGACGCCCATATAAGTTCGTCATCCCCTTCTGTGATTCTGATGTGGGCCTCGGTTAAAGCATTTAGGTAGTCTCGCCACTCCTGATGCCAGCACGAAGGGATGTTTAGTAAGGGTCCTGTTTTCCAGGCCTGTTGAGTCAAAGTGGAATGGGCATTATCAGAAATGTGGCAAATGTGTGTGATGCCTTGTTCAAGAAGATGTGATTTCATCTCTGTAGACAACCCATGTGCATTGCCACAACCAACCCAAGGGTCTTCCCCTATGCGTACCTGGGTTCTAGATCGGATTCTCCATGTCAGTCCATTTCGTATAAGGCCCATGGCATTTATCACAACCTTCCATATGATGGATATGTTAGCTGTAGTCCTTTGTGCTTGCCTAATCCAGTCAAGTGGATTGGAAGGGGTTATATATTTAGAGACAACCACCTTCATCCATAAGCTGCGATTATTGAGTAGTTGCCAACCTAATTTCACTGCTAAGACGAATCTCTTGAGCGCATATTGGCTTTCATATTGGGAGCATCTTGTGACTGTGGTAGTGGGTTTTGCTTCGTTCAACACCATTCCCGTGGCCTTTTGGAATGTACCAAATGCATTATCGAGAGATGTGAGATCGCTTATACCTCCATTGGGAAATATGAGGACATCATCAACAAAGAGCAAATGGGTCCATATGCAACAATCAGTAATTTTGATTCCCATGATTCGCCCTTGCCTGTGGTCCTCTCTAATGATTCTATTAAGACCCTCCATTATGAGTAAAAATAGGAGAGGGGATAGAGGGCATCCCTGCCTTAGCCCTCGTTCCACATGGAAAAAGGAGGATGCCGAGCCATTGATGAGTACACTATAAGAAACATTGGTAATACAGTACATGATCCACTTGATGAAGGTATAGGGAAAGCCCAAATGAGTTAACAAGAATCAGATGTTTAGTTAGCTGACTTTATCGAATGCTTTTGATAGGTCTATTTTCAAAATCATACCTTTTAATTTTTTGATCTGTACAGAGTGAAGGAGTTCTTGAGCAGTGCCTATCGCCTTGTGTATCTGTCTGTTTTGTAGGAAGGCAAACTGTTCAAGGGAAATGTGCGAGGATAGGATGGGCCTTAGGCGATTGGCGATGATTTTAGCAATGATCTTGTAGATGTAGTTACATAAGGATATGGGCCTAAAATCATCGAAAGTGGAGGGTTTATCAACTTTAGGGATGAGAGCTATGAATGTGGAGTTGAGGCCTTCCAACATCCTCCCATGTCTTCGACAGTCTTCTATGAGTGCTAACATATCTGCCTTTAGGATGTCAAAAAAGGCAGTGTAAAATTCCACTGTCCATCCATCCAGCCCCAGGTTGTTATCCTTCTTGAGCCACTTCAGGGTTGCTTCGAGATCATCTAGGAGACTTCTCTTGTGAGTTCTTGTTCTGCCTCCTGGTCTACGAATCTGGGGAAAAGCTGGGCAGTACGCATCACTTCAGCCAGAGTAGCAATAGGAGGATCCTTGTATATATCTTTGAAATATGTGTTTGCCAGAGCTGCCAATTCATGAAAGGATTGCATAGATTGTCCTTGTTCATTTTTAAGCTCCCATATTGTATTGATCACCTTCCTCCCGTTAGCATATTTATGGTAGAATTTGGTATTAACATCCCCTTCCTTGAGCCAGATTACCTGGCTCTGTAACCTCCAACTCTCTTCTTTGTCCTTCAAGATTTGAGTCCTCCTATGCATTAGAGAGGCAATTTTATCCTTTTGTTCCTGGGAGTTAATAATTCCTTCGGTGCCCTCCTCGAAGGTGAAGATTTCCTCCTCTGCTGTTTTGAGTAGATGCTCTTCCTGTTCCCTTTTCCTATGAGCCCATGCTTTGGAAAGGGATTTCAACTCCTTCATATTATGGGCGAAGCCCTCCACTATGGTCCCCTTAGTACCAGGTGGGTGAGCCTCCCAGAAATCAGCCACCATCCTCATATAATCAACATCCCTTAACCAAGTATAGTTAAATTTAAAGGGAGCCTTTGGCTTATCAATGACATCCTGCAATTCCAGGTAGATAGGTCTGTGATCAGATAGGCCTCCCCAGCCAACCCATTGTCTGATACGGGTGCCCCTGTTGACCAAAGATTCTTTAATGAGGAATCTGTCGAGCCTCCTGGCCAGATTAGCCTCACCAGTTCTATTATTCCTCCATGTGGGTTGGATTTTGGCTGAGGAGATGTCTATTAGGTTATGGTCCTCCAAAAGGTTCTCAAAGTATGCTAACAGTGTATCCACCTGAGCTTGTTGACCCCATGACTCTACATACCCTATAGAAAAATTCAAATCCCCACCCAGAATTATGTTATCTTGCTAGAGGATTGATGAATTTAGCAGTTTCCCCCAGTATTCGGCCTTGTCTCGACAAGGTCCATATACATTGATGATTTTGTAGCCAACTTCAAGAGAGGGTGAAAATATGTCAGCTCCCAGGTAACCGTGTCCCCCCAAACACTAAGCATCTTGATGGTGCGGTTGCATATACCCAGGGCTACCCCTCCAGATCTACCCATGGCATCTAGCGAATGAAAGGACCAACCTGGGAGCCATGATTCAAGAAGGGGAGTGATGGAGCAGGCATGACCTAGGGTTTCTTGGAGAAAAATGATATCTACGGCTTCCATGGTGATCATACGTCTCAAGGCTAGTTTTTTCCTAGGGCTAGCCATCCCTTGGCAATTAAAGGAGAGCATCTTCATGGAGGGGGAAGATTTAGGGTTTTATCTGCTCTAAGAACCCAGTCAATGGTTTTTTGTTTACCTGTGGCAATCTCCTCCCCTGCCTGATGCTTGGCTCTGGAGAGTGAGGAGGGTTGCCCCCGAGTTGGTTTAGGTAATGAAGATGTAGAGTCGATACCGAAACCTACGGCATCAAGGCCCTGTGAACGTAACGTCGAGCGGTGGGGATATCAGGGTTCAGTGCTGATAGGATGGTCGAATGTCGAGTGTAAAGGGGCCTCAGGAATGGATGGCTGAGAGATGGTGAATACGGGAGGAGGAGTCGCGATAGGGCAATGCTGATAGGGGATTGCTGGGAGGGCCAGGGGAAAGGATGGGATACCTGAGAGGGAGTAGAAGAGCAGTGGGGTACCTCCAGGGGATCAAAAACTCTAATTTGAAATTGAGAAGTAGAAGTACAAAGAGATTCAGATGCATTAAAAGCGAGGGAGTGAGGAGGTTTTGTCATACCCGTGGAAAATGCATCCCTTATAGCCGCCCGAGGTCTCGTCAGAGGTGGAGAGGGTGGCCGAAGTGGAGCTTTCCCACGCTTCTTCTTTGCATCTTTCTCGAGTGCCTTGCCCTCCTCTGCCGAGGCCTACTGTGGCTGATCTTCAAACTCCATAGCGGTTTGAGACAGGACCTGAGGGTTTGTATTGCCTGAATCTTTTTTAGATGTCCTTTGTCCCCCCTTGTTAATCAGGGGACAATCCCTGAACACGTGGCCAACTTTGTGGCATCTTCGACATCAGTAAGGCACTCCTTCATAATCCAGCAACTGTTTCTGAGAGTATGTCCTCCATTGAATGGTGATGTGTGCCTGCAAACCCCCTCTTGTATCCATGTGCACTAGTATCCTGGCATAGGCCATCTTGCCTGTGGAAAGGTAGGACTTATCGAACTCCATATAAGTGCCGAGGGAGTTGCCGATGCGTCGAAAGATATCTTCAGACCAGAAGTGTAGCGGGAGCCCCGACAATCTAATCCAGATTGGACCAACCCCTATCTGCTCTGTTTTTGGGTCGAAAAGAGGTGTCCATCTCTTCATAAGGACAGACGCGTGCTCAAAATGCCAAAATGACGATAAGACCCAATTCGTGTGGTCGGGCCTGGCAAACCTGAATGCAAACCAACTTCTCACGAAGGTCTGCACCGTGGGTAGATTGGCCAAGTGTTGTCCCCAGACCTCAGAGGCCCATAACTTTAAACGGGCCGAAGGATAGTTTCGACCTAGGATTCTTCCAACCAAAACCCTATCAGTGATATCCATAGTTTCCTCGAGCTGAAGAATGATGTCTTCTGCTTTAGACCTGAAACACTTGGATTTCTTGCGAGGCCTCGCTTCCGCGGATGAGTCCTCCCTACAAACAAAGCTATCCCCAAATACAGGAGGGTCCTCAGGTGGAGGGGAAAGTATAGATGGTAGGGTGTCAGATAAGGGAGGGATGTTCGAGAAACTTCCAGAGGGAGGGACAGAAGTATGTGGCGTGATCGGGGGCTCAGAGACTGCTATGGTAGACAAGCTAGGCAGTGTAAAAGTGTAACCGAAGGATGAAGGGAAGGAGGAAAGACCAACGCAAGTCTCCGTAAGGTTAGGGTTAAGGCAACTCGAGCCAAACCCTAGTGAGGAAGGTGATGACGGGGGAGTGGAAAGGGACAACCAGGTCGGGGGGTCGTCCGACAGAATCACTGGGTGGTTCAAAGGCCTCGAAAACGGAGGTAGGCTGGCGATAGCTTCGTTCAACTCATAGCTAAACAGGGTCGAGCCTTCCTTGGTTGAATGCAGGGTCGTCTAGATTGAGCCTTCCACTAGCGGTTCCTTCGAGTAGTCAACAAGATCGATGTCCATAGCTGTCAGGGGGCATAGATCGCTAGCTGCCTGTGGTTAACCATCGAGGTAGCAGCAAGAAGGGTGGGTGAAGGTGACCGAAGCCTAATTGTTGGTCGCAGAGCGAATCGGTTAAACGACACAGTAAAATGGTAAACCCTTGTTACGGTACACAAATACGAGAGGTATGGTAGAGCAGTCCTCCCATACCAGCAATTTACTTGTTCCTACTTTACTCTACCAGCTGTAGCATGGTACTACATACACGAGACTCTACCTGTATTCCTCGTCATGCTCCATCTCCCTTTTTCAATATAAACAATTAATTAAACATAAATAACTTTTTTGATTACGACAAACATTACTTGAAAATCTTCAAAATCTTGAAACTAGATAACTCTGACTCATATTTTTAAAAAAGCCAGTTTCGAGACGAACCTCCATCGTCGGATGAAGGGGTTTTCAGCCGCTGTGAGACTGTGACAGCCGGTGAGCAAAAGCGTAAGGAAATCGGTGCGTAACTTGTCTCATACCTCTTTATAATATGAATTTATCTTAAGGTACTCAACTGGTAGTAGTTGCATTAAAGCTATATTTTGTTTGGCGTTCCCCAGTTTCACAAGAAATACTGATTTTTTGTAATGTTTTATTATCTTTCAGAATGGTTAGGTAATAACAGATATGTTATACAAATTTACAATGGGCTAGCCAGGGATAGATCGAAATCATTACAATTTTTTCAATTCAATAATCCATTTATTTATTATCTTTTTTTCAAGTTTTTTTTGTTTAAGCAAGAAATATTTTTGTGAGTATCTTGAATTAGGATGGGCGAGATTGTTTTTATTGGTTGAAAGTTTTTGTTTTTTGTTTTTATTGATTGAAAGTATTTTTTCTTTGTTTTTTGTTTTGTTTTGTTTTTTGTTTTTTTTTTTCCTTGTAAGTTGAATTTGGGTTGGACTAATTTAATCTTTTTTATTAGATGGATTGGATGGAAGTGTTTAATTTTTAATTTTTTTGTGACTAGTTTTTTTATTAAATGAATTGGATAAATGTTTTATTTATTTATTTTTGCGATTAGGCTCAATTTAGATTGGGGCAAGCCCTTTTATTAGTTGGACTAATCTACTCACAATGTGATGAATCTATGTTGGGGCAATTTTTTTTTTATTTTTTTTGTGATTAGGCTCAATCTAAATTGGGGTTAGCCCTTTGATTAGATGGACTAATCCACCCACAATGGGATGAATCTAGGTTAGGGCTAGCCCTTTGATTAGATAGACTAATCCACCCACAATGTGATGAATCTAGGTTTTTCAAGTTTTTTTGTTTAAGCAAAAAATATTTTTGTGAGTATCTTGAATTAGGATGGGCTAGATTGTTTTTATTGGTTGAAAGTTTTTGTTTTTTGTTTTTATTGATTGAAAGTTTTTTTGTCTTTGTTTTTTGTTTTGTTTTGTTTTTTTGTTTTTTTTTGTTTTTTCTTCTGATGAGTAAGTTGAATTTGGGTTGGGCTAATTTAATCTTTTTTATTAAATGAATTGGATAAATGTTTATTTATTTATTTTTGCGATTAGGCTCAATTTAGATTGGGGCAAGCCCTTTGATTAGTTGGACTAATCTACTCACAATGTGATGAATCTATGTTGGGGAAAATTTGTTTTTTTTTTTTTTTGTGATTAGGCTCAATCTAAATTGGGGTTAGCCCTTGATTAGATGGACTAATCCACCCACAATGGGATGAATCTAGGTTAGGGCTAGCCCTTTGATTAGATAGACTAATCCACCCACAATGGGATGAATCTAGGTTGGGGCTAGCCCTTTGATTAGATGGATTGATCCACCCACAATGAGATGCTTATCACCAAGATTGTGTGAGGTGGATGCCACTTGGGAAGTTTAATTCCCCCCAAAGTGGCTTCCATCCTCAACCCCTCCCCATGAGGTTTGAAATTGTGACCTGGGAGAGACTAAACCCCACACAAACCAACTGATCTACATCTCATGGGTCAATTTATTTCCTATTTATCAACATGAAAATAATCAATCATAATAATTCAAATAATCAAAGAATATGTAGAGCTTTGATCATATGACCCTTTATATTGTTCATGAGATATCATTATTTCATTGGGAAATACATTATTATAAGGAACTTTATTCACATGGCCCTTTCGATACTTAGTGACAAGATTTTGCTTTAGTGGGAAAGATGTTATCTATTATCCCACTAGTTTGATATGGATTGATATCGTCTACCAATTTTAACTAAATTTTAAAATTGTTAGTATGGATGATCTGCCATCATTTTCTTCTTGTAAAAAATATGGTTTTGGATTATTAAGACGAGAACCATACCGTGTTTAGCATATTTATGTTATATTGTGTTGAATAGGTTTGAAGAATTCCCAAATCAAGTAGTCTATAGGACATGATTTGAGATTAGATGGATAAACTCATAACAAACAATAATGACGATGTAACAAAATTGTTTCTCATTCAATAAGCCTTGAATGATAGTATTATTCCACGAAAACTTGGGATATTTTAGACATAGAATATAGTGAAAGGGGAATAATACTGATTAGCATCAAACTAAGTCATAGAGTGCTTCGAATGTTGATGAAGTGACTATTGTAATAGAATAAGTATATAATTTTTATACTGTAGAAATTAATGGAAAAGTTGTGGAACAACCTATTAAAGCAAAATAATACATACGAGAGATGGAAATTGTAATTGTTCTAAACAATATAGTGAAATTTGTTGAAGAAATTGTAAAAGAAAGTGATTATGTAAAATATATAAAGCATGAGCCTCGCGAGGAAATTGAAGCCCACTATGTACATACACATGTGGATGATGATATTGAAATTAAAGATGAAATAAATTTGTGTTTGCAACAATGTCAAAATGTCAAGCGAATCTAGCAATAGAAGTTGTTAAAGACATGAATAAGGCTACAATAAATATTGAATTTATATATGATGTTGAATTGACATTTCTTGAGGAGTGGCTTGCAAAACCAAAGATTCATAGAGATGAGAGTGGATATAGAAAAATTGTTTTAACTGAAATAGAAACAAGAATATAAAAAAGAAGGAAACTATTGGAGTTGTTGAAGTTGTTGCAGAGAAGATGAAAGAAAAAAAAAGATGTTGTTGCTTATCTTAAAAAGGTTGGCATAAATATTCAATCAATAATCGTTAAAGTACAAGAAAATATAGAATAAGAACCAAATGAACAAGACAAAGAAGATGAGGAAATATTGAAGAAGAAAACTAGAGTAAAGCTAATGTAGAAAAAAAAGAAAAATATGTAGAATATAATTTTTGGAGAAAAAGGAAGAAAAAACCTATAAAGCATGCTTTTTCTTTTTTATATCCTCTATAAGGCTTATTTTGCATACTTTGATTTTCTTCTTCAATATTTTCTCATTTTCTTGGTCTTCTTCATCACGTTCTTTTTTTGCATCTATGTGTACTTCAGCTACTACTAATTGAACTCTTTGTTAGCCTATGTTATATTAAAAACTTCATTTTCTTGCATCTTCTCTTCCACTGTTGTAATAGCTTCAAAAAATTTGATGGATGTCTTCATTTTTTTTGTTCTTTCTTCTGTTATAGTTTTAGAAGCTTTTCTATACCCACTTCCATCTTCACCATAATTGGATTTGCAAACAACTTCCCAAGAAATGATAATTCAACTTCTTAGTGACATTCAACATTCATTCAATCTCATTCGTGTCTTCAACAACTTCCTCTAGAAGGTTCTCCTTATATTTTGCTACTACTAGAAACCCAATTTCATTTTCATATTCAACTTCGATTTCATCATCCATGTGTGTATCTACATAGTGGGCTTCATTTTCCTTCACCATGCTTATGCTCTGAATATTATACATAGTCGCTTTTTTTCTTCCATAATTTCAACAAACCTCTTTGCAATGTTTAGGACAATTGTAATCGCCATGTTTTGTTTATGTTCTTCCGCTTCAGTAGGCTATTCCATAACTTCTCCAATTTTTTTGCAATATCAAAATCTTCTACTTCTTCCATTAGAACAATCATTTCATCAGTAATTGCAACACTTTGTGACTTAACTTAATGTTGATTGATGTTGGTTCCACCTTCCACTTTATTCCATATCTGGAATATCCCTATTTTTTTGGACTTGCTTGTTAATGGAATTTTGAGAAGAATACTCTCTTCCAATCCTTGTTGATTGAGATGCAACACTGTTGCATTTTCCTTCTTGTTTGCTATGAATTGATCTTTTTGAATTTTAATCATGGCCTCATAGACCTCTTTATTTTTGGTTTCAAATATGTTCAACACAATATTCCATAAATCTTTTGCACGTAGTCTAGTTCTCATCTTAATGACCCAAAAATAATATATATTTTTTTTCAAAAAAATTAGGAGGTGGTGACATATATGAATACATGCTCATAACTCCAAATTTAGTCAAATTCATTACAAAATCTCAATCTCTTTATAACATTTACATGCTACATTCACATTTTGACTTCTTTTTGAGAAGCTCATTCACTTTCCAAAATCAACAATAGAAATAAGACAAATTTTAACACATTATAATAAACTATTTTTTCATTTCTAATTTTATTTTTCTTTCCCATCCTTCATTACTTAACCTTTCTAAACTCATTTTTTTCTAAAAAGCCACTTGAAATCCCACTACTATATTTTTGGTAGAAATTAATGAATCAAATAATTCTTTTCCCCTTGAAACAAACAAGTCCAATGTTCTTTCACGATTACTAAAGCAACCTATGTTTACATTTACATTGAGATGTGGTGCCATTTCTATCAAAAGTAGACAATGTATTAACTCGCTCTATAACATTAGTGGCCTCCATTTCTCATTTATATTGATTAAGATAAGGTAATATTAGAGTTTGAACTAATGTTGTACATATCATTCCTGTCCATATCTTCTAGAATGAAAATGGTGGAAACTAGGGTTTGGAGAGTAGGTCTAGGCAAATGGTCAATGGATCTAGAAACTGTGATGACTCGATTTGGTTAGCTCAAGGCTTCAAACAATTTCCTCCTCTCAAAATTTACAACTTCATTCTCTTATACATATTTAAAAATTTGATGGAAGGTAAAAACAACTACTCATAGTTATAAACATGTAAATGAACACAAAAGTTACAACTTTAGGAAAGAGATTTAAATAAAAATGCATTATTTTAAAGAAAATAAAAATCTAAATTTATTAATAATGGAAAATTTAGATAACTCAACTCAATCTTCTTCCATCTCTAAAATTTATCTCCAACCAACTCAATTCAATTTTGAGGAAATTGGTGAAAGAATGGAATTCTCAACATCCACTATTCTCACTCCATACAATTACTATGAATGGAAGCTGATGATTCTTCTTTGTCTTAGGAGCAAAGGGTTGTATTAGATTCATGAGAATTGAGATGGAACCAATGTTAGAGGATGAAAAGTTCGATTTGCTTAACATACCTAACATGGCTTACGGAAGATTGTGTCTATCCGTGTCTCGTGATATTCTTTACAAAATCATAGATATTGAATTGTCATATGAAATTTGGACTACATTGAAAGGATTATGTGGTGATGAAGATGATATAGAAGAACACCATTTGGAGACAAAGAGCTCGATTTATCATAACAACCATGAAACCGGTGAAGACTTCATGTTGCACATGAATTCTCTTCTTTTCTTGTTGATGAAGTTATTGAAGATGAAAATTTTATCTTGTCCAATAAGGAAGATGGCAAACGTGACGAAATATCTTCCTCCGATGGTGATGAAGAGTTTTCTGCAGATGGAGACACTACTTTTGAAAACATAGAAGAAGACTTTGATTCCTCTACTATTGATGATGTTGATGATGTAGATTTGACGATATCTGAATTTGATGATGCCCCACATGCACTCTTAGCTACAGATCCATGCATGCATGCAGGAGGCATCTATAACATCATGCATGCATCCACGAAGGCATCCTTAAAGCCATGCATGCATCCCTAGAGATAGGCATGCCCATGCATGCATATATTGTATATGTGTATGATCATCAAATGCATGTTGAAGTTGTAGGGAATCCATATTGGCATGAACCCATGAATAAGAAGAATCAGTCCTTGATCCAAACATGGGAGTTAATACCTCTACTTCTAAAAAAGAAGCTTGTTCTCAAGATCCATTTACAATGAATGAGTCCACCTTTGGCTATGTACTTAGTTTTGGATCCATATCCATTTGTTGGTCAAGAAAGAAGTAGGTTACCATTGTTTTATCATCAATAAAGGCCAAGTACAAAGGAGTGACCATTTTCACCATTCAGGCCATTTGGTTGCTTCATTTCCTTTTTGAGCTTGGTATCATTGTCCATCATCTGGCTATCAAAGGGTGTGACAATCAGAGTACTCTAAATTTTTGCAGAGATCTAGTGCAATGAAAATAGACCAAACATATCGAGATCCACATGCACTAGATCAAAGGATTGATTCACTATAGGATCATTGATCTACAATACTATTCCAATCTTGAGTAGACTGCCACATATTCACCAAGAATTTCATTGAGCTGAAGTTTCACTTTTTGTGGGATCATCTTGGGGTGAAGGAAATAATTACTTAGCAGTTGTCTTTCTTTTAAGTTTTGCATTGTAATTTTTTTTTTTTGGGGGGGGGGGGTGGTGTTGAAAATAACAATAAGAAATGTTAAAATTAGAATCTAGAAATTCCAATTTAATTTGTGCTTGAACTAAACTGTGAATTAAAATCTAATTCTTTTCTCATAGAAACTTGTAATAGTTAAATAAGTTAAGTTGACTTAGTTAACTTAGGAATTTAGAGTTGAAAGTCTTTCTGTCGTCATGTGTATGTTCAACCTATTTTCTAGGAGTCCAGTATGAGTTAGTTGTGAGTTGTAATTAGACAACTCAGTTTACTGAGTCAAGTTGAGTTAAATTAGTTCCAAACTGTTTGAGGAACTAATAGCGAGTTAACAGTTAGTTGGGTCATTAATGAACTCAACTAGCGCTACTCTAGTTAACTGAAGATTCACTCATCATAAGCTCATGCATGTCGAATCAGAGAAAGACCCAGTTGAGACTAGAGTGTAGGGACAATGTACTATTTGTTTTATATTTTTCTGAGTTGCACTGATAGTGCATGCATTCAGGAACTAATCCTTGAAGGGATTGCGGAGTTTTAGAAGCACTGATTTCCCTTTAAAATGGGTTAATCAACAATGGAAATTGCATAATGGAATAAAGACTTGGAGAGTTGGTGAACTGGCTAAGCTTTGGCCTTGAGCTTTCTTATGAGTTGGAGATTGAATTTAATGAGTGCTGGGATTGTTCTTGAGAGAACAAGCATTGTAATTTCATCTCGATTTTCTGGATTAATACAAAATAGATAGTGGGGTTTTCAGCTGTGGCTTTCCCGAGATATTTATTGTGTTATGTGCCTTTGATTCTCTTCCTCTATTGATTATTGTTTGCTCGATGTTTATGGGTTTCCACTGTAAAGAGTAGAAGTACATTCTTATCTCTTGCTTTAGTAAATTTCATTATCTTGTGGATCTATAGGATTTTCTACATGGTATCGGAGCTAGATTTGTAGGAAAATCTACATGGTATCAGAGGTGGATTGTTTTTTTTGGGACATGAGTTTGCAGAGAATATTTAAATTTTTTTGTGCAAAAATTTTAGAAAAAATAGTAGATTTGGATTCCTTGCGAAAAATTACCCAAATTAAAAAAAATCAACTGAATCAGAGTTCATATGATGGAGATATTGCTGATTTAAAACCCTCTTTTTCAAGAAAATTCTGTGACGACGTGACAAAGGAAGATATGGTGAGCCTTGCTCTTCTTGGACTACCAAAGAGTTGGTATAGCTATCAGGACTCTGTTAATGGTTGTGAGATGTTGCCAGATTGGGAACAACTATGGTTGGATTTGATGCAGGATGAGATCAGGATGAACACCAGAGATGAGACCTCTTCCAAGGAAGTGGAAGAGGATTTTTCTTTAGCGAGTAAGGCAAAGAAGGCCAAGGGAAAGAAGTCCCAAGGCGAGGAGAGTAGAAATATGATGGACTTGATGAAAGTCAAGTGTTTTCACTATCATGAGCATGAGCACTATGCTAAGAACTGCCCACAGAAGAAAGCAAGCAAGAAGGAGTTGACAATAGCGGCTACAGGTAAAGCTCTAGCTTCATAATTCGAACTTTATTTCACTCTCATTGCATGCATGACCGACACTTCCATGGGAGGTGTGTGGTATCTTGACAACAGTGCCTCATTACATATGACATGGATTAAAGATATCTTTAATGATTTTGAGGAGAAAGACCTCAAGCAAAGCATAGAGTTTGGAGATGACAATAGGTATAGCTACCAAGATCGGTACGATTACCTTTCAGAGGGAGTCTGGCTCCCCTCTCAGGATCACAAATGTGATGTATGTTCTAAGACAAAAGAAGAATCTTGTTTCAGTCGCAGTATTGGAAGACTGTGGCTATGATGTGGTTTTTAGTAAGGGAAAGTTTTTCCTTAGACACATCACCATGGGACATGTGAAATAAATCGATGCATGGGTCAAGAACCTATATGCTCTTGAGGATCAAGATGCATGCAAAGCCTTGAGGAGCAAGGAAAAGGTTAGTGACTTAATGGTTGAGAGGGAGAGTAAATTAACTCTCAACATGCAGCCCCAGAAGAAGCCTCAGAAGCAACTTCAGGAAGTTGTGGAGCAGCCACAACTAGAGAAGCTGAGAGGAGACCAAGTGGAGAGATCCACTCAAGCATAGAAGAAACGGTCTCAGATAATTATGGAGCAACCAAAATTGGAGAAGCTGAGATGATGTAGAGTGGAGACATCCAGCCATGCAGAGACCTCAAGTAGGGGGAAATTTTGAGCCAGGTGGGTAGAGGGATCACATGTAGCCATACCTCCAGGTGTGAGGTGGGGCGATGTGAAGTGATAGTCCCAAGAGGGATGACATTGGGTAGGGTCCATTGAGAGGTTTTATCTCATGGATCGTACCTTGCTACAGGAGCCCAAATTACATAGTAGTGGGAGGAATCAGTGGGATTGATGCAGTCAGAGATCAAAGTATCAAAGATTAGAGCAGTCAGATACTGAAGAAGCATATAGAAGGGTTGACAATAATGCAGAAAGGCATAGTCAACAGAAGCACATAGTTGTCAGTCGATAGAGGAAATAAGAATAAGAGACTTTGATGACATAGGCATCATTCTAATTCAAGTTGGATGTTTTTTGTTTCTGGAGTTGCTAGAGAAACAACACTACAGATAAGTGCTGCATGCAGAATATTCCAAAGGTTCAGGATCAAGATCGAGTTGAATTCTTTTCTTGTTGAGAGGGAGTGTTGAAAATAACAACAAGAAATGTTAAAAATAGAATCCAGAAATTCCAGTTTAATTTTTCCTTGAATTAAACTGTGAATTAAAATTGAATTCTTTTCTCATAGAAACTTGTAATAGTTAACTAAGTTAAGTTGACTTAGTAAATCTAGGAATTTAGAGTTGAAAGTATTTATGTCGTCATGTGTATGTTATCCCTAATTTATAGGAGTCCAGTGTGAGTTAATTGTGATTTGTAATTAGATAACTCAGTTTACTGAGTTAAGTTCAGTTAAATTAGTTCCAAACAGTTTGAGGAACTAATAGTGAGTTAACAGTCAGTTGGGTCATTAATGAACTCAACTAGTGATACTCTAGTTAACTGAAGATTCACTCATCAGAAACTCATGCATGTTGAATCAGAGAAAGACCCAGTTGAGACTAGAGTGCAGGGACAATGTACTTTTTTTTAGATGTTTCTGAGTTGCACTGACAGTGCATGCATTTAGGAACTGATCCTTGAAGGGATTGCGTAGTTTTGGAAGCAATGATTTCCCTTTAAGATGGGTTAATCAACCACAGGAATTGCATAATGGAATAGGGACTTGGAGAGATGGTGAATTAGCTAAGCTTTGGCCTTGAGCTTGCTTATGAGTTGGAGATTGAATTTGTTGAGTGCTGGGATTGTTCTTGAGAGAAAAAGCATTATAATTCCATCTTGATTTTCCAGATTAATACAAAATAGATAGTGGGGTTTTGAGCTGTGTATTTCCCTGGATATTTATTGTGTTATGTGCCTTTTATTCTCTTCCTCTATTGATTATTGTTTGCTCAATGTTTATGGGTTTCGGCTGTAAAGAGTAGAAGTAGATTCTTGTCTCTTGCTTTAGAAAATTGTATTAGCTTGTGGATCTATAGGATTTTCTACTGGGGGTTGTTCCCACTAGGTATTCCCTCTTTCCTCTTTCATGCATTGTACATGGGTATTGAAAATGGCTTTGTTACTAGGATTCATCCATCTTGCATCATACTCACCTAAGTTATGCTCAAGGGGGGTGTTGGTGTACATGCACATTAACATAGCATAAAACACACCTAGCTTTAGTTACCTTTAGCTATATTTAGTGTATTAAAGATAACTAAACCTAAGTGTGGTTTATGCTATGTTAATGTGCATGTACATTGACACCTCCCTTAAGCATAACTTAGGTGAGTATTATGCAAGATGGATGAATCTCAGAAATAAGGCCATTTTTGGCACCCATGTATAATGCATGAAAGAGGAAAGAGGGAAGACCCAATGGTAACAACCCCCCCCTCTCAAAACACAATGCAAAAATAAAAGAAAGATAATTACTAGGTAGTTGTGTCCTTCACCCTGATACGATCTTGCATAAAGTGAAACTTATACTTAGTGAAAGTCTTGGTGAGATGTCAACAATTTGATCAGATCTGGGATAGTACTACAAATCAATGATCCCATCATGAATCGGTCCTCTAAAGTAGTGCATGTGGATATATATATATATATTATATATATATATATATATAGATATTATATATGTTTGTCTGATGCTACTGCATTAGATCTCTGTAAAAATTTAGTGTACTCTGATTGTTGCACCATATGACACTCAGACAATGGAAAATGATACTAAGCTCGAAAAGTAAATGCAACAAACAGATGGCTTGAATAATGACATTGATTTATCCTTTGTATTTAGCCTCTACTGATGATAGTGAAATTCCAGGCTGCTTCTTGCTTGTCAAACAAATGGTGCCAAATCCAAAACTAAATACATAATAGAAGTGAAATCATTCTCTACAAATGGATCTAGAGGAACAAGCTTCCTTTTTAGAAGTAGAGGTATCAACTCCCATGTTTGGATCAAGGACCGATTCTTCTTATCCATGGTTGCATGCCAATATGGATTCCCTGCAACTTTAACATGATTTTGAAAATCAAATGCATGTACCATATATGCATGCATGGGAATCCCCGTCTCTAGGGATGCATGCATGTGCATGCACGATGTTATGGATGCCTCCTTGGATGCATGTGTGGTGTTATATATGCCTCCTTGGATGCATGCACAGTCATGCATGGATCTACAACTGAGAATGTATGTGAGGCATCATCAAATTGAGACCTCGTCATATCTACATCATCACCATCATCAATAGTAGAGGAATCAAAGTCCTCTTCTATTTTTTTGAAAGCAATGTCTCCATCTGTAGCAGAGTCTGTTGGAAACCTTTGAGCACTATTGAGGGGAGGGGGGTGAATCGGTAGTGTGATCTATATACGATTTTTGAAAATTATTATTTCAATTACTGAATCACATAGATTTTAGTATCAATTCATTAACCATAATAGCATGTTCATCATATAAACATAACTGAAAACCGTTAGAAACTACAAACAATAAACATGAAAATCACATCAATCACGCACGAGACACAATATTTCTGGTGGAAATCCTTTTGGGAGAAAAACCACCCTTGTTGTTGTTGATCTGCTATGAATTTGTATTATGTCAAGCAATTTATATTTTACATTGCTTGTTGACTCCCATTAACATGGAGACTCGACCTCATATACAAGATGTTGGCTAGGAGACTGGATACTACTAATCAGCTGGAAGAATCTGTTCTCTATGGATCTATAGACTACCATCTGTTGAAGGCCAACACGATCAATGATCCTTACCCAGTTACTCCTGAACTATCAATCAACTAATACCGACTTTTATCTGTTGGTCACGACCATGACTAATGAACCCCACCCAGTTTCTATTGAACTATCCAACCACCATTGTATGAGAAGCTTGTTCCTTTGTTGAAGCTTTTCTATCTCTGCTTCTCTCTCATGAAGTCACTGCTCCTCTACCACTATGAAAACCTCCTTTCATGTATTTTCAAACTAGATCCCAAGATACTATGCTCAACTAGAAATCATCTTTGCATACATGCTCTCAGTAGAAAGATCTCATCATCAATAGAAGATAAACAAGTAAAAATGTGGCCACATAAAAAATGAATACAATCAGACCCTCACAACAGTAAAATGTTTCATAATACAAATTGTTGAAACGTGGCAACAAGAATATTCCAATTTAATTTTTCCTTGAATTAAATTGTGAATCAAAATAGAATTTAGTCTTAAGAGCTACTTGGAAATAATTAATTAATTCATTTTGAATTAATTAGTTGGAGAAATTAAAGTTAGAAGTCTTTCTGAAGTCATGCAAGAGTTATCCCTTAAATTAAGGAGATAAGATTGAGTTATATTTGAGTTGTAATTAGTTAACTACGTTTACTGAGTTAAGTCCATTTAAACTAGTTCCAAATTGTTTGAGGAACTAATTGTGAGTTATCAGTCAGTTGATGCATGCATGCATCCAACTAGTGCTACTTCAGTTAACTGAAGATTCCCTCATTATAAAATCATGTATGTCTATTCTGAGAAAGACCTAGTTCATATTAAAGTCAATGATAGTGTACTATCAGTTGCATGTGTTTTCTTATAAAGAAAGCTCATGCATGCAGTCAAGGCATTCATTCCTTGAGGATTGCACAGTTCTAACAATGTGTAAGAGAGCGTTACACTTGGTAATAAGAGATCATCCACAAGTAACAATGCAAGGAAATAGGAGCTTGGAGGGAAGAGAGGAAGGCTAGAGAGAAGCCAAGATTGCCTATGAGCATCTGTGAGGATTGTACTGAGAGTTGGCTAGCTCTAAGAGCTAAGGCTTTGTATAATTCGTATGTATTTCCACCTTGTATGGTAATACAGATAGTGGGGTTTTTAGTTAAGGCTTTCCCCAAAGTATTTTCATGTGTTTTGTGCATTGATTCTTCTTCTTCTGGTTATATTGTTCAGCTCGATATTTAAGCTTTGGTAAATTGATAGTAGAAGTAGGTTATAGTATTCTGATTTGATTTATATTGCATTATCGAGTTAGCCTACATCAAATTTTCTGCATGGTCTCAGAGGTATATTTGTAGGAAATTTCTACATGGTATTGGAGCTGTGAACAGTATACTGAGAAGAGAATTCGAAGTTTGAAGTTCGGGGTTGCAGGTGCAAATCGAATTCATATCATACTTCAAGGTTGGCCAATGGCATTCTATGGCTTGAGACTTGAGTATGCCTTGGAAGGTAGCTCGAATTACATAGCATGGAAAGATAGAATAGAGGCTATATTAGAAGAGAATGACTTGAAGGAATTCATTGATCAAGAAATCCCAAAGCCAACTTCAACTAATTCACAAGAATTGGATGAGTGGAAGAAGTGTGTGGCGAAGGTGAGACAGATCATCCTTGAGGGAGTTCGAGACCATATTGTCTCGAGTCTCCATGGGAAGGATACTCTATTTTCAATGTGGAAGACATTGAAGGACCTCTACCAGAACAGTAGCCACCAGAGGAAATTGGTGCTCAAGGATAAGCTTCGAAGAATCAAGATGAGGAAGGGTGATACTATTTCCACACATCTGAACAAGCTCACCACTTGCAGAGATGAGCTTGGTAGTGTGGGAATAACTACTACCGATGATGATATGGTGAGTGTCGCTCTCCTTGGCTTTCCAAAGAGTTGGAATAGCTACCAGGACTTTGTGAATGGAGGGAGAAACTGCCGGATTGGGAACGACTATGGTCGGATCTTATGCAGGAGGAGATTAGGAGGAGCACACGAGATGGTTCTTCATCCAAGAATGATGATGAAGAAAATCTGGCCTTAGCAAGTAAGACAAGGAAAGGGAAGGGGAAGGCTTCCCATTTCAAATCAAATTCTTCTCATGGAGGGAAGAAGGGTGACATGTCTAAAGTAAGATGCTTTAATTCTCATAAGATGGGACATTATGCAACTAATTGCCCATCGAAGAAGTCCAAGAAGGGATCCTCGGAAGGATCGGAAGGTGAGGCATTAACCTCTCATTTCAAAATGGACTTTACCCTCATTGCATGCATGGTGTCATCAATGATGGGATATGTTTGGTATCTTGACAGTGGAGCCTCATTCCACATGACCGGTGATAAAAGTTTATTTAGTGCCTTGGAGGCGAAAGACCTCAAGATGTGCATAGAGATGGGTGACAAAAGAAGGTATAGTGTTTTAGGAGTGGGCACAATTGCTTTTCAGAGGGAGCATGGAGCTCCTATCACCTTAACAGGTGTGAAGTATGTGCCGGGACTGAAGAATAACTTGGTATCGGTTGCGGTGTTGGAGGATAAAGGCTACGATGTTGTCTTCAGTAAAGGAAAGGCGCTCCTAAGACACATAGCCACGGGTCAGACTAAGAGGATAGGGATTTGGGTGAAGAATATTTATAAACTAGAGGTAGATGATTGTGCAACATTTAGTACGAAAGCATAATTGGTACAAAGCCAAGACAATGGCGAGTTGTGGCATAGGAAGTTGGGACATTTGCATCATGGGGCTTTGAAGATAATACAACAGATATCTACAAGAATTCCTAAAGGTAAACTTGAGCAAGTTGACACATGCAAAGGTTTTACCTTGGTAAAGTATGCCAAGTCTTCCTTTCATGATCGACACAGTCGAGCAGAGGCTATCTTAGAGCGAGTCCATACTGATGTGTGTGGACCATTCTCGATGGCATCCACAATGAAGCAAATGTATTATGTGATTTTCATTGATGACTATTCTTGTAAATGCTGGATTTATTTCATGCAGAAGAAGGACCAAACCTTAACAAAGTTTTGTGAGTTCAAAGCTTTGGTCGAGAAAGAGTCAGGGAAGAAGATCAAGGCCTTGAGAAGCGACAATGGTGGAGAATATGTCTCTCAAGAGTTTAAGGACTTCTGTGCAGCGAAAGGAATTAAATGAGAGTTGACAACACCTCATAACCCACATCAAAATGGTGTGGCCGAGAGGAAGAACAAAACTATTGTATGGGCAGCACGAGAAATGTTGCATGACCAAGGCCTACCACTTCACTTGTGGGCTGAGGTATGCAACACAACGATCTATTTACATAATAGAAGCCCACATCGCATACTTGGGATGAAGACACCAGAGGAAGCTTTCTCTCGTAAGAGACCAGATGTGGGTCACTTTAGGATCTTTGGCTCATCAGTATATTGCCACGTGACAAAGGATGCATGGAAGAAGATTGAGCTGACAACAGAGTTGGGGATACTTGTGGGGTACACTGATACATCTCACAAATATTGGGTGTACTTGCCTACCAGTCGGAGGATAGTGATTCGTAGATATCTCAAGTTTGATGAGGAGAAG
Source organism: Pinus taeda (assembly GCA_000404065.3). NCBI lineage: Eukaryota > Viridiplantae > Streptophyta > Pinopsida > Pinales > Pinaceae > Pinus > Pinus taeda. The sequence goes on from APFE030831313.1 coordinate 43,938, forward strand.
GCCATGCGAGTTTCCCTTGAGAGGGAGCTCCAACTATAGTTTGTGGAGGAACTATTGGTTCCTAAGGAGGAGGAGCCTCAGACTGATGTGGAGCAACCACATGTAGAGCCTCTAAGAGTGGAGACATCCACTCAAACAGAGTCTTTCAGAGATGGATGGAAGAACACAAGAGAAGCTGATAGATTGTTGAAAGATACGAGAGAGAATATGGGAGAACCATCTTCTCAGCATAGACAGAGGAGGTCACTTGAGAGGTACACTAGATACATGGCCCTTGCTGGGGAATGTGTTGAAACCAAGCCATCTTACTTTGAGGAAGCAATGCAATAGCCGATTTGGGTTGATGCTATGGTGGAGGTGTATGACTCCATAGTTCGTAATAGTTTTTGGGACGTGGTTCTCAGACCGGAGAACAAGTCAGTTGTGGTTATGAGTGTGGAGAAGCATAAGGCAAGATTTGTTGCCCGTGGATTTTCACAGGTTGAGAGGATTACGTTGCTGCAATATATTTTGATAGAGGAGCAAGATGCTGACATTTTGACAAAGGCATTATCAAAGTGTAAATTCGAGTTCCAGAGAGACAAGATTGGGGTGGATGATAATCCCTTTCTTGTTGAGAGAGAGTGTTGAAATGCGGCAACAAGAATATTCCAATTTAATTTTCCTTGAATTAAATTATGAGTTAAAATCGAATTTAGTCTTAACAACTATTCGGAAAGAATTAATTAATTCATTTTGAATTAATTAGTTGGAGAAATTCAAGTTAGAAGTCTTTCTAAAGTCATGCAAGAGTTATCCCTTAAAGTAATGAGATAATATTGAGTTATATTTGAGTTGTAATTAGTTAACTCAGTTTAAGTTAAGTGTAGTTAAATTACTTCCAAATTGTTTGAGTAACTAATTGTGAGTTATCAGTCAGTTGATGCATGCATACATTCAACTAGTGCTACTCCAGTTAACTGAAGATTCCCTCATCAGAAACTCATGCATGTCTATTATGAGAAAGACCTAGTTGAGATTAAAGTCAAGGACAATGTACTATTAGTTGCATGTGTTTTATTATAAAGAAAACTCATGCATGTAGTCAAGGCATTCATTCTGTCAGACCAGGCAGTAACTCCTCAAAACAATTCATTGATTTCATTTAGTTTGGTGTTTATTATATACATGAGGGAGAGACTGTTCATTTCATCTCCCGATGACTATTCATATTCTCTATTATTTATTTACATCATTTTTAGTTATTCACCCAATCCTGATGATTACGTTTTTTTTCTTCAGGCAGAGTCTGTAATCAGGCTAGGTAACCTCTGGATTCATCCTTCTTTTGGAAGGTGAGATATCCAGTGAATTCCCATACAGTCAATCTCTATACGAGAAATACTTTGTTCTCACGAATTTTAGATCAGAAGCGGTTGAGTTTTGAGCTGGTGGAATTCGAATTTGCAGAAGTGTTTTCTTGGTGTCTAAGTTGAAATGTCTTTCAACAGATTGCGGTTGGAGTATGCCCTTGAAGGCAGCTCGAATTATATTGCATGGAAAGACAAGATGGAGGCGGTTTTAGATGACAATGGGTTGAAGGAGTTCATAGATGCTAAAGTCCCAAAGCCTACTGATGCCGCTGAAGCTGAGGCTTGCAAAAGAAGACAACAAAGTGTCGAAGGATTCTGTTGGAGGGCATGAAGGATCACATTATATCCAGCCTGCATGGAAAGGCTTCTCAATACTTGATGTGGAAAGTGTTGATAGATTTATTCCAAAGCAAGAGCAACCAGAGGAAGTTGGTGCTCAAGGATAAACTCAGAAACATTAAGTGTGAGAAAGGAGATAGTATGCCCAAGTATCTCACAAAGTTCACCCAATGCCGGGATGAGCTGGGAAGTGTGGGGGTGACTGTCGATGATGAGAACTTGGTGAGCTTGGCTCTCCTTGGTCTTCCGAAGAGTTGGCATTCCTATCAGGACTTTGTCAATGGTCGGGAGAAATTGCCAGGATGGGAGAGACTTTGGTCAGATCTTGTGCAAGAGGAGATCAGGCGGAATACCAAGGAGGAAATTCAAGAAGGGATCCGCAGAAGGATCTAAAGGTGAGGCACTTGCTTCACAGTTTGAGTTGGATTTCACACTCTTCGCATGCATGGTTTCATCCATGATGGGAAGTGGTTGGTTTCTTGATAGTGGAGCTTCTTTCCACATGTCCGCCGGTGACAAAAGTTTGTTCAGTACTTTGGAGGAGAAAGATCTCCAGATACTCATAGGGATGGGTATTGATGAGAAGTATAGTGTCTCAGGTGTAG